>SZWC01019976.1:25874-45371 GCA_023375785.1 Penium margaritaceum
TCCTCCATGACCCACAGCCAAAGCACACAAATGACACTCACAGGCATAGAGCGAACATCACAAGACTGTGCACGAGCACTGGCATGGCAGATAAACCAGGAGCATCACGAGGACACATCAACCCAACAGCGTGCACTGCTTCCTTGAAGACATTGCTGCTCAACGCCTTTGTGAGGAAGTCATCTCATTGCTGGCAGGTGTCAACCCACACAATGTGAACATCACCTGCAGCCACATGCTTACGTATGAAATGATGTTCCACATTGATGTGCTTTGTGCAAGTGTGATGCATGCCATCGTGCTCAGCAATAGCTTTTGTCATTTCATTATCACAGTGCAAGTTGATGCAGCGAATGGGCAAACCCAATTTCTGAAGCAAATGACACAACCAAATACTTTCACAAGTGCCCGCACCAAGGGCGACATATTCTGCCTCACTGGAGCTGCGTGCGATGCAACCCTACTTACCACATTTCCAGGAGACGGCTGTTCCACCAACGAGAAAGACATAGCCAGTGCGGCCGTGTTATGCGCCAAGTCGCTGTCATTGTAACCATCAACAACCACTGAAGGTTACGCCCGGTGATAGAGATGGACTTGTGTAGTGGAGAGCACATGTCTGACAATACGCAACGCAGCCTCCATGTGCAACACCCATGGGCGAGGAAGTTCACAACGAAGGCGACATTTTCTCGTGTGGTAGTGGCCAAGTACATCAGAGACCTTACGACCCGCATGTAGTCGGTCCCATCTACTGGCTCCCCTAGCTTGGACACATCCAGTGTTTTCGCTAACCTCTGCCCGGCAGCCGTCATCGGTGTGGATGCTGAGGGCACGGACTCAAGGAACGAGACAAAGCGCTCCCCAAGGCTCCAGACACATGTAGCCTGGTGGACGTGAAGAACATAGCGAGCACGATCACGCTCAAGCTCCATGCCGAGAAAAATTCGAGTTGGGTCCAAGTCTTTCATCTTGTACGTGGACTGTAGCAGGGACTTCACAGTAGACACTGTTGAACTGATGCCCCTTGTCTATAGCTGACATTTGGACAGGCACAGGATGGACTAGGCATGCACTGCTCCCGTGGAGTAAGTCCCCTAAGTCTAGTCCAGATAGACAAGGCATGCACTGTTCCTTTGGTCCTTGTTGGTGGCTGGCGCCACTTGGCGGTCACCGAGAGCGCCATGTAGGCAGGGGGGATGATGCAATCCAGATTACCCCCAAAGAGACACATCCAAAAGAGCCATTATGCGCTTAGGCTAGAGGCTGGGTATAGGACTATAAGTTATTGTCAGTTGCCTGTGATTCATTATATCTCTTACCTTTGAGACTCCTCAATGAGTTTTCCACCAGAGGCGGACACTATAGAAGCATTAGTTGGTCTAAGCCCTAGGAGTTAAATCATTACACATAAGTGACCAGGTGCAAAGGACACAGTGCAAGGAAGTGATTCCTATCATGTGCCCAGTGTGGAACCGTGATTCTCAGGGTGATATCTGTTGGAAAAGGAGCCATCCGGCTCAGTTTCAGGTCCATAGGAGCAAGCTCCAGGACAGTACCAGATGCTGCTCCGATTGTTGTTCCAACTTCGCCATTGGAAAGATCAGGTGGCAAAATGTCTTCAGTCCAAGTTTGAGGCCGATCCAACGGTCGGATTGGGAGATATGAATCTTCGAAGTTTTTGGGGTCATTGACCGCCGATATCCGAGTGACCATGGGCGATGGCTCCATGCCTTAGCCTGAGAAAAGAAAAAGGCAAGAGGTCCAGGGTCAAGAACTGATGGGAGAAATATCCAAAAAGGTCCTAGATTCTTGGGTTGCCTTGTCAGAGTGTGCTGACTAGGAAAAAGGTACCTCTCCTTACTTTTTAGGTGAGGTGAGATCCTTGTGTGCTAGCCATGGACACACGGCGATTCTCCATGAGATTGTGGGTTATGTGACCACTAGGAGTGTGCCATGAGAGCATTTTCTAGCTCTCTAGGTCGTGTGTGAGTGGTCAGCCTGATTGCTAGACTGATTTCCTCCCTTGTGTGAGATTATGGACTCCAGTGTGTGAGCCTTAGCCTCCATGGCTAAGTGGTGTGGCTTGTGAGAGGGCTGACTTGCCCAAGCTCTAGCTCTATATGTACTCCATCATTTTGAGTGATTNCTGATGGGAGAAATATCCAAAAAGGTCCTAGATTCTTGGGTTGCCTTGTCAGAGTGTGCTGACTAGGAAAAAGGTACCTCTCCTTACTTTTTAGGTGAGGTGAGATCCTTGTGTGCTAGCCATGGACACATGTCGATTCTCCATGTGATTGTGGGTTATGTAACCACTAGGAGTGTGCCATGAGAGCATTTTCTAGCTCTCTAGGTTGTGTATGAGTGGTCAGCCTGATTGCTAGGCTGATTTCCTCCCTTGTGTGAGTTTATGGACTCTAGTGTGTGAGCCTTAGCCTCCATGGCTAAGTGGTGTGGCTTGTGAGAGGGCTGACTTGCCCAAGCTCTAGCTCTATATGTACTCCATCATTTTGAGTGATGTAACAACCATTCTTCAGCACAAGTGATGCCCTTCCAGTCCCACATGCTCGCTGCTCCAAGGCTCCCTCTCTCCTCCATTTCCAACACTTGGTATCAGAGCCAAGTTCTGCCACTTTCAGCCAGCACAGGCCGTCACTTTGAGAGTGACAGTTTGGGATGAAACCTTCACCAAATTTGACAATCCACCACAAGATCTTGAAGTTCGAGAGAAAAGCTTTCCAACGAGCCCACGATCATGAAGATCCAACGGTTGGATTGAGACTTATGCTCGAAACGAGGTCGGCTTGAGCTACACTCTTCTCTCTGAGTAAGATTGTCGCCTTGTGATGACCATAACTCTCTCGTGTCTTTGTCAAATTTTAAAACTAGCACATACGAATTGAAGCATTTTTACTACGCTTTCCATAGGTGCAAAAATATTGCACTCCATCGGTACGTTTGGGAGAAACATCGTTTACAAGCTGGCTGGTGTGAGCTAGATTAGGAGCAGAAGCATACCCTGTTTTCTAGAGGGCATATCTTTCAAAATCCCCTGTTGATGACCCTGTTTTATGGGTTGATCTGAAAGTTTTTTAGCTGAATTTTCCAGTGGTGGGCTTAGGTTTTCGAAATTCCTTGTCTGCTGGCCTCTACAGTCCATTTTCTGTTAGACAGATTTCTGGCAGAAGTAGCAGCAGAAGCAGGGGTAGCGCCGCCACTAAAGGGCAGCGCTGAGCATCACCAAGGCTCAAAATGGCAGCAGCAGGTGTGGTAACAGCAGCCCAGCCCTTGGAGAGGCTGGAAGGACACGCCAACTTCACGTTTTGGAAGATCCGTACCCGCCTCCTTTTGGAGGAGAGGGGCTTGTGGGAGGTGGTGATCGGCGACGAGCGCGCTCCACCTCCACAGGCAAAAAGCATCACCGCGGCAGAGGTGGTGGCGGGGAAGACGCCGCAGGAAGGTGCAGCAGATGCAAGTTCATCTACAACTGCAACGGCGGCATATGAGGAGTGGAGGAAGAAGGACAGGCAGGCCAATAGGCTGCTTGTCAATACCATCTCCAACCCGCATCTTCAGTACGTGAGTGACAAGGCTACTGCAAAAGAGGGGTGGGACACGTTGTGCAAGATGTATGAGAGCAAGGATCCTGCATTCCTCATGCTTTTGGAGGAAAAGATGATGACGTTGAAAATGCAGGGTGGCAAAGGGATGAAGGCGTACTTGGACAGGGCAAAGGAGCTGGCAAAGCAGCTGAAAGCGGCCGGCAACCCTGTGGAAGACACGCGCTTCGTTCTCCTCTTGCTGAGGGGACTCCCAACGAGCTATGACACGGTGCAAGAGACGTTGGAGTGCCAGTCGACTCTAGACCTGGACTTCATCTGCACGTACCTGGTGCAGGTAGAATTGTGTCGCAATGTCGCAAAGCGCAATGGCGACAGCAGCAGTGAAGCAGCTTTCATGGCCATGGGCTCACGCAACCAGTTGCAGCAGCAGTCTGGGCAGCAGAGAGGCAAGAAGAAGGGCAAGTGCCACTATTGCCAGAAAGAGGGACACTACAAGAAAGAGTGCTTCAAGTTCAAAAGGGACCAGAAGGAGTAGTAGCAACAGCAGCAAAAGCAGCAATCTCCACAGCAACAGCAGCAGCAGTCAAAGCAACATCAGCAGCAACAGCAGAACCAGACCGGCGTGCGCCATTTTGGCAACATGAACGTCGCCAAGGAGGTGCGCGACCGCCTCTTCATGGCAAAGTCTGACATGTCGCAAAAGGAGAAGGCGGATCTGGCGTGGTACAAGGACTCCGGGTGTACCAAGAGCCTGACGCACCACAAGGAGTAGTTTACCTAGCTGCTCTCCATTCCCCCCCGTCCGATTGCTTTAGGTGATGATCGGGTGGTATATGCTGAGGGGATTGGGATTGTGGAGATGTGGTTGGAGACCACGCGTGGCATTGAAGTGGGAGTGTTCCATGGCGTGCTGTACGTACCTAATGCTGCGTTCAATCTTCTCTCAGTGTCCTCTCTCACCAACACAAGACTGCGAGTCGTCTTTAACGACGACTATGGCTACATCCTCGACAAGGAAACAGGAGAGGAGTTGGCCAGTTCGGTGAAGGAAGGCGACATGTACCGCCTGTTGGGGGCGACCAAGATCCCGCGTGAGCAGAGTCTTGCAGCAGTGGTGCAGGCCACAGATGGCAAAATTTGGCACGTGCGCTATGGCCACATCGGCATGCGCGCCTTGCAGCAACTTCAAACAAAGCAGATGGTGTGTGACTTGTCCACCATCTCTAACTTTGAGCAACAGTTGTGCATCGGATGTTTGGAGGGGAAGCAGCATTGCGAGGCGTTCTCTGGAGTAGGGGAGCGTGCGAAGGAGGTGCTGGAGCTGGTCCACACAGATTTGTGTGGCCCGATGCAGACCTAGAGCTTTGGAGGCTCTAGGTGTTTTCTCACCTTCATTGATGATTTCAGCCGTTACTCTACTGTGTACTTCCTTTCCTCTAAGGACCAGTGCTTTGACAGGTTTAAGGAGTTCAAGGCCATGGTGGAGAACCAGACTGGCAAGAAAATCAAGGCGCTGCACAGCGACCGCGGTGGAGAGTACCTGAGCAAGGGGTTCCAGGACTACCTCGCAGCAGCAGGCATCAAGGCGCAGCGCACCGCACCATACTCGCCGCAGCAGAATGGCGTAGCAGAACGCGCCAACCGCACCATCGTTGAGTCGGCGCGCTCCATGCTGCACGCGGCTCGGCTGACTTACGACTTTTGGGCCGAAGCAGTGAGCACTGCGGTGTACATCAAGAACCGCAGTCCAACCAAGGCCCTGGAGCAGATGACGTCGTACGAGGCGTGGTTCGGTAAGAAGCCAAGTGTGGGTCATCTTCGCGCGTTTGGCAGCTTGGCACACATGCACGTGCCAAAGGAGAAGCGGCAAAAGTGGGATGCGAAGAGCGCTCAGATGCTGATGATTGGCTACGACGTGGCAAGCAAGGCCTGCCACCTCTACGAGAGGGATACAGGCCACGTCATCATTTTCAGAGATGTCGTCTTCAACGAGAGCAACGTCATCGGCACCAACATTGTCTGTGAAGAGGCAGTAGAAGCAGCAGCTGACAAGGCAGTGGGCGCAGGTATCTTTCCTGACCCGGTCTCTCCTGATCCTTCCTCCACTGTGACAGTGGGAGAACCAGTCTATTCTCCCATGTCTGATGCAGCAGATACAGCGGCCTCATTGGCAGAAGCAGAGGAAGAAGATGCACCACCATCAGCAGAAGCAGTTGTGCCAGCAGCACCGCGCCAGCCGCCTGCTAACGCTCCAGCACCAGGTCGCAGGTACCCTCTCAGGGTGCCCTACAAGCCTGGTGAGTGCGGGTATTTCTGGATGCTCCAAAAACCAGACCAGATGAGCAACGTAGTTGTAGCAGACTCTGATGAGCCGACGTCGTACAAGGAGGCCATGGCTGCACCAGATGCAGCAGATTGGGCACAAGCTGTGCAGCAGGAGATACAGTCGCAATTAGACAACGGCACGTGGGAGCTCACTGAGCGTTCACCTCGACTTAAGGTGATCAAGTGCAAGTGGGTGTTCAAGAAGAAGCGGGGGGCAGATGGCAACCTCAAAAAGTACAAGGCAAGGCTGGTCGCCAAAGGCTACACGCAGCAGGAAGGCATCAACTACACGGAAACCTTTGCTCCTGTTGGAAAGTTTGCCTCTGTGCGTACGCTCCTTTCCTATGCAGCAGCAGAGGACTTTGAGGTCCACCACATGATCGTCAAGATGGCGTTCCTGAATGGTGACCTGGAGGAGGAGATTTACATGGAGCAGCCGGAGGGGTTCGTCATGGATGGCCAGGAGCACCTGGTTTGCAAGCTGCAGAAGTCGTTGTACGGCCTCAAGCAAGCGTCGCGTGCTTGGAACCAGAAGTTGGATGCGACATTGCAGTGCATGGGGTTCGAGCGCAGCGAGTGGGACTACAACGTGTATCACTGTCAGCATGAGCATGAGATCCTCATCATCATCATGTATGTGGATGACATGCTCATCCTTTCCAACAGCATGTCTGCACTGCAGGAGTTAAAGGTGGCCATGTAGGAGCGCTTCCAGATGTCCGATCTCAGGGAGGCATCATACTTCCTCGGTATCCAGATCACGCATGACCGCAAATCACGCTCTCTCTTGCTACAGCAGAGCCGCTACATCAAGGATGTTTTGCAGCGGTTCGGCATGGCAGAGGCCAGACCCATCGGCACGCTGCTGGAGACGCGTCAGTACCTCGTGAGCTTCAATGGAGAAGCAGTTGCAGCTGAGCGGCAAAAGTACTAGAGCACCATCGGCAGCCTCATGTACCTGATAGTTGCAACTAGGCCGGACCTCGCACATGCTGTTAGCGCTGTGAGCCAGCACATGGCAAACCCTGGACCTGAGCACCAGAAGGCAGTGAAGCGGATCTTCCGCTACCTTGCTGGAACCATCAACATCGGCATTTCCTACAACAATAACGACAACAACATCATCGGCTATACAAACGCAGATTGGGCTTCAAACCCTGAGGACCACAAGTCCATCTCTGGACATGTGTTCCTTATGAATGGTGCGGCCATCAGCTGGTGCAGCAAGCGGCAGGTGGTCGTGGCCACCTCAAGCACAGAAGCTGAGTACGTCTCTCTTAGCTTTGGAGCCAAGGAAGCAGTTTGGCTTCAGCGTCTCATGGCAGAGATGAGTGGGAGTGCATCAGTTCCAGTTCTTGTGTGCGTCGACAACCAGAGCGCAATCGCACTCGCCAAGAATCCTGAGCACCATGCATGCACCAAGCACATTGACATCGCATATCACTTCATCAGGCATATGGTGCAGGAGGGTCCTATCAAGCTGGAGTTTACTCCAACCAGCAAGCAGGTCGTTGATTTCTACACAAAGCCGGTGACCCGTGAGAAGCAGAATTTCTGCATGAAGGCATGTGGACTCAGCCCACTCTGACTGCGGCAAAGTGGGAGATTGTTGGAAAAGGAGCCATCCGGCTCAGTTTCAGGTCCATAGGAGCAAGTTCCAGGAAAGTACTAGATTCCTGCTCAGATCGTTGATCTGACTTCACCATTGGAAAGATCAGGTGGCAAAAGTTCTTCAATCCAAGTTTGAGGCCGATCCAACGGTCGGATTGGGAGATATGAATTTTCGAAGTTTTCGGGATCATTGACCGCCGATATCCGAGTGACCATGGGCGATGGCTCCATGCCTTAGCCTGAGAAAAGAAAAAGGCAAGAGGTCCAGGGTCAAGACCTGATGGGAGAAATATCCAAAGAGGTCCTAGATTCTTGGGTTGCCTTGTCAGAGTGTGTTGACTAGGAAAAAGGTACCTCTCCTTACTTGTTAGGTGAGGTGAGATCCTTGTGAGCTAGCCATGGACACATGGCGATTCTCCATGGGATTTTGGGTTATGTTGCCACTAGGAGTGTGCCATGAGAGAATTTTCTAGCTCTCTAGGTTGTGTGTGAGTGGTCAGCCTGATTGCTTGGCTGATTTCCTCCCTTGTGTGAGTTTATGGACTCCAGTGTATGAGCCTTAGCCTCCATGGCTAAGTGGTGTGGCTTGTGAGAGGGCTGACTTGCCCAAGCTCTAGCTCTATATGTACTCCATCATTTTGAGTGATTTAACAACCATTCTTCAGCACAAGTGATGCCCTTCCAGTCCCACATGCTCGCTTCTCCAAGGCTCCCTCTCTCCTCCAGTTCCAACAATATCTCCTCCTAGTTGTACTTTTAGGAGCGGACGGCAAGTGCCATTGTTTCAGCCTTGTTTTCTAGTCTGTTGCCTCAAGCCACTTGACAAAGGGTTATTGGCCCACACTGATCAGTTGTTAGGCACTCTTCTGGGTGGTCTCTCGCCCTCTCTTGTTTTGCAGCGCGCATCAGCTCCATCAGCTCCATATGCTCCATCTGCTCCATCAGCTCCAACGGCGGGTGATGGCACTTAGCAAACAATGGCCAAGGACAAGCTCTGCCCTTGGAGGTATGACCCTTGGGCCCTAACCAGGATAAGCTCCACTTGGATGCACGACCTTGGGTTCGCTAGAGTGTGTTCTTCTCTGTTTGCAGGTGATCAACGGCTAAGGGGTAAGCAAGAATCTGCACCTTCTAAACCGGTAGGAGACAACAGCCTACATCAGCCTACATCGGCCTCTGACACTAAGTCTGAGTCGTACGAGGCCGGTGGCTCTTCCTCAAACAACGGATCACTGGCAGCGCAAGAGCAATGGAAGCAACTAAGCCTTCAAGTACCACCAACAACACTTCGGCGCAGTACGCGCGAGAAGGAACCTTCGCCAAAGTACGACACTGAGAGTGCAGAATGGTCTGGACTCAGCTGGTCATGCTTGGCCCAGGGAGAGCCTGTGACCGTAGCAGAGGCTATGAACATCCCAGATGCGACCAACTGGAAGAGGCAGTGGATAGCAAACTCGCATCCATTGAAGAGAATGGAACATGGGTTATGGTGGACAGGCCCCCAAACGCCCACGTGGTGGGGTCAAAGTGGGTACTCTAGAAAACGTTCAAGCAGGATGGTACTATTGACAAGTACAAGACAAGAGTTGTGGCGAAGGGGTTTTCCAGGCGTGCAGGCTCAGAGTACGAGAAGACCTTCACGCCTGTCTTCACATTTTCCTCCATCAGATCCATGATGGGCATCGCTGCTGCAAAAGATCTGAAGGTCCACAAGATGGACGTCAAGACAGCTTTCCTTTATGGGAAGTTTGACAAAGAAGTGCTGATGGAAGTGCTCGAGAAAGTGAAAGCTCCAGAGGGCAAGGTTTGCAAACTAGTGAAAGCACTCTACGCGCTGAAACAGGCCCCAAGGATGTGGTACAAGGAGATGGACGGCTTCATGGCTGGACTCACCTTCACGCACTGCGACAATGACCCTTGTGTCTACGTGCGGGAGGATGAGCAAGGCTTCATGCTGGTTGCACTGTACATGGATGACCTGGTCATCTACTCATAGTAAGTCAAGCAGTTGAACAAGCTCAAGACAGATCTCAGCAACAGGTTCAAGATGAAGGACATGGGTCCTCTCGAGTTCTACCTCGGGATAGTCATCCACCGCAATTGAGTAGCAGGCACAATCAAGCTGAACCAAACCAAGTACATCATGGAGGTCCTCAAGTACTACAACATGGAGGACTGCAAGCCCATCAGCACACCCATGAGAAAAGACATCAAGCTCTCCTCCTCCATGAGCCCCAGCACGGAAGGAGAACGGTGTGAGATGGAGAACGTTTCCTACTAGTCTGCTGTTGGCAGCCTTATGTATGCCATGGTAGGAACACGCCTTGACATTTTCTATGCTGTGGGACAAGTGAGCAGGTTTGTGGCCAATCCAAGGCCACAGCATTGGCAAGCAATTAAGCGCATCATGCGCAATCTACAGAAGACACGACACATGGGACTCCAGGTTGGAGGCCAAGAGGGATGTGACCCGCTACGACCGGTGTACTACATGGACGCCGACTGGGGAGGAAGAATCGATGACAGAAAGCCCACCTCGGGCTTCGTGTGCCTCTTGAATGGTGGTGCAGTCTCTCGGGCAAGCAGAAAGCAAGGCTGTGTCTCCATCTCTACCACCGACTCAAAGTACATCGCTCTTTCAGAAGGATGTAAGGAGACACAGTGGCTACACAGTTTGCTTGCTGAGATGAAAGTGCCACAGACGAAAGCAACGGCGGTCTCCATCGACAACAAGAGTGCCATGAAAATGGCATAGGATGATGCCATCTCCTGATGGACCAAGCACATCGACATCAGGTACCCCTACTCACGCGACCTTGTCGCAAAGGTGATTGTGGACCTGGAATACGTTGAGTCTAAGAAGATGCTCGCATATTACATCACCAAGGTGCTTGACAGCGAATCGCATTCTATAGGTACCCGAGGCATCGGTATGGTCAACGCAGCCGACGAAGAGTAAGGCCACAAAAGGAGACATCTCATAGCAAATTGACAGAGGTGCAAGGGAGAGTCTGTTGACCTAATATGCCCATTGTCCATAGCTGACATTTGGACAGGCACAGGATGGACTAGGGATGCACTGCTGTCGTGGAGTAAGTCCCCTAAGTCTGGTCCAGATAGTCAAGGCATGCACTGTTCCTTTACAGCGATTCCCCTTGGTCTTAACCGGATAGTATAGCCAGCAAACACTACCTATGACAACTCCTTGTGACTCAGACGTTCCAGAGTTAGACTCTGGAATGAGAGGTCATTGGGTCAAATCCTAGCCCAGTGAATAGTTTTCTTTGTGACCAAAAGGGGGACAGGAAGGTTCTAGGGGACATCTCAGAACATTCCAAGGTCCTTCCTGGCGGCTGGTGCCACTTGGTGGTCACAGAGAGCGCCATGTAGCCAGGGGTGATGATGCAATCCACATTGCTCCCAAAGTGGCTCATCCAAAGGAGCCACTGCGCGCCTAGGCTAGAGGATGGATCTAGGACTATAAGCACCAATTAGTTGCCTATGATTCATTACAATTCTTACCTTTGGAGAGACTCCTCGTGAAGTTGTGCACCAGAGGCAGACACTAAAGAAGCATTGGCTGGTCTAAGCCCTAGGAGTTAGCTCATCGCATGAAAGTGATCAGGTGCTAAGGACATAGTGTAAGGAAGTTTTCCTATGAATGATTTAGTGTGGAATCGTGATTCTAATGGTGATATCTCCTCCTATTTGTAATACTAGGAGCGGACGGCAAGTGCCATTGTGTTGGCCTTGTTTTCTATTCCGTTGCCTTAGGCCGGTTGATAGACACTGCCTCTTGACTTGGTGTCCCAATGAGCAGATCGTCCACATAGACGAGGACAGCAACAAACGGCGCAGAGCTTTAAATGATAAAGAGGGAAGGATCCTGTGTACTACGACGGTATCCACCCTTCTCTAAGGTAGAGATAATCTCTTGGTTCCAACATCGTGGTGACTGCTTGTTTGTAGAGAGCCTTGCATAGTCTCCACATTCTGTTGGTGCCGTCTGAGAACTTAGGAAGTTGCACCGTGTAAATTTCCTCATCTAGTTGACCGTGCAGAAAGGCGTTTACATCCATCTGCTCAAGCTCCCAGTTATAGTGAGCAACAAGACTCAGAAGGGCACGAGTAGTGGTGTAGCGTCTGATGGGGATAAGAGTCTCATAGAAGTCAACGCGAGGAACTTGAGAAAACCCCTTGGCGGTGAGACGTAACTTGTACTTGTCAAGCTCGCCATTGGACTTGTACTTGTCTAATAGACCCATCGTGCATCGATGGCCTTGCGACCGGGTGGGAGATTGACCAGCTCGTAGACGACGAGGTCATCAAGAGCTCAAAGCTCATCCCACATGGCAGCCTCCCAATACTGGGAGTCGGGCTGAGCGCGTGCCTGACGAAAAGAATTCGGGTCGGATGACGAGGGTTCAGTAGCAACTGTCGCGTGAAATTCAGCGACGCTGCTAGAGATGGCGGCTTCCAGAGCGTGCTCGTGCTCGGAAATGAGCAGTATCTGCCCAAGGGTAGAGCTGGGATGGCCCAAGGCGTCCATGCTGGTCGGCAGCCTCACAGGTTGCTCTGGGTGGGACTTGACAGGATGGACGGATGGGGCTGCGGCACTGGAGGAGCGAGTGGGGGGCGCTCGGAGATGCCCACCACGAACAAAGGATTCAATGGGAGCAGGAGCAGGAGGGTCACTAGGTGACATCAGGACAAGGGTGGAACGACTGGGCACAATGGGGGTAAGCGGCTTGGACAAAGCCATTGAGGATTGTGTAGGAGAAATAGACTCAGACAGAATTGGGGAGGACACAACAAGAGACGTAGGAGCTCCGAGCAAGCTGGACGACACGGACGGAGAAGGAGTCACAATGTCAGAAAAAGAAGGTTGCTGCGAGGATGTAGGCTGCAGAGACGGGACAACAGCAAAGACTACAAAGACAATGGGAACGACAAGCCCGAATTCACCCCGCAACCAAGAGAGTGGTAGTAAGGAGGCCGCCGACGAGTGACGAATGAGTTCACGGTGAAACACAGACTCAAAGAAGAGGGCATTGTGAGGCTCAATGACTCGTTGGTGCTCTTGGTCCCAGAAGTGCCAGGCATTGGACTGGGAAGACACGCCCAAGAAAGGACAGAGGCATCCACGCAAGGAGGGTTTGCCATCACGAAGGTCCTAAGGGGGCCAGACAGACGCACTGTTACGCCAGACACGAGCGAGCCGGAGGTCAGCACGGGTCCCGTACCAATGCTCAAAAGGTATGACCGTGCGAGGGAGGGGCTCGTGCGGGACACGATTCCAGACCCAGGTCATGTAACTCATGGCTTTAAATTCAAACAGAAGAAGACCAGACTCAGACAAAAGGGTACGGACGCCATCGGCAAGAGTCTTCTTTCAACGTTCAAAGACTCCATTTTGCTAGGGTGTGTAAGGAGCCGAGGTCTCCAAACACACCCCTTGAGACTCAAGGAACCGAGCGATGGAACCAAGGAAATCACAGATGTGATCATTGCAGAAGACACGTAGGGAGCGCTCACGGGATGGTTCAGCTTGCCGGAGCCAGGACTCAATGACGGCAGAGACGTCACTCTTCTGCCGAAGAGCGAAGACCCAGTAAAAGCAGGATAAATCATTAGTGATACACAAAACATAACGCCCAACACCCCCAAGAAATTTATGGGGAAGAGGACCCATGACATCAGCGTGAACAAGGTCAAGGGGGTGAGAGGACCAGGAGTCAGAGGATGCAAAGGGAGATCAATGCATTTTACCTTGGGTGCAGTCTAGATAGTCTAAGGGACAGGGCGATGGAAAGGTGGATGGAGACAACCCAACAGCGGGCTGATGCCGGAGCATTCTGGTGACGACATCAGTGTGCACATGGCCAAGATGGCGATGCAACAACTCGATTTCGGTGGGAGAGAGGGATGGTGCAACGTGAGAAAGAGATGAGCCAACAGAGTGGGGAGCGGGAGCAAGGAGAGGCACACGATAGAGTTAATCACACTTAACTCCCTACAGAATGACGTGACCAGAGGAATGAATGTAGACAGTGACAACACCCTCATTGGTGGAGAAATCCATGCCTTGTTTGTCAAGGGAGGACACCGACAACAAGCTGAGCTCCAACAAAGGCACGTATAGCACGTCGGGCAAAAACAACACGCCATTGGGACCAACAAAACGGACAATGCCAATGCCCTAGACAGGAAGCAGCTGACTAAAACCAATGTGAACGAAGCGGAAGGAACCAGTGGGATCCAACGAGACAAACACGAAGAAAACAGAGGTCATGTGGTGGGTGGCTCCGTAGTCTAGGACCCAGGAGCCACTGGAGACACAAACACCGGGAAGAACGCCACAGGTGGCAACAGTGCCAACAGAGGGTGGAGCCAATTCAAAGACAGAGAGGCAACAAGGAAGAACGAAAGACTGCCAATGCTCAACCCACGGGACAGATGCGGACAAAAACCCGAGGACGGGACTAGGGGGTCCCCCTACCCTTCCCACAACCACGTCCACGCCCGCAACCATGGAAGGCAAGGGCGGTGGCTCAAGAGTTTGAAGAAGAAGAGGTTGTGGAGGAGGCAAGAGCGGTGGTGACGGCAACAACCCCGACGACTACACTCCGGTGAAGGCATTTGTTCTGGAGGTTAGTCCACCAGGCATCGAGCCTCTCAGTTTCGAAGTCCTAGAGGGCACCAATGCCTCGTGGGGACTTTGGAGGAATGGGCTGAGAAGCGAGATGCTGCAGCTCATCAGATTTGACATCGCGGAAAAGGTCAGACAGCTTGGGGATCAACCCGTTGACCATGGTATGCAAGGTCGGCAGCTGGCCTGGTGCGGCTTTCCCAAGCTCACAAAGGAGTTTGAGCCCTCGTGCCCTGTAGGCGTCAGGCAGTTCGTCCGCACACATAAAGAGCGTGTTGAACTGCATGGTGAGGGCACTCTGAGCTGCCTGACTAGTGACAATGGTGGGAAAGCAAAGCATGGTGTAGGCACCAACGGGGTCAGCTAGACGCTGGACGGTGGGATCCATGTTGTAGGTGCCAACATCATCGACAAGCATCTCAGGCGCAACAGCAATGAAGGCGCGGACTTCGCGGGCGGACTCAGTAGGGACAGGCATAAAAGGAGGGACAGTCAGGAAAGAGCACTCCCACATACGCTCTTCCTAAGCCCAGGCACTGAAGCGGGTTTCCTAGGAGGAGAATGTGAACCTAGTGGACATGATAGGGGGCTGCGAGAAGAAATCATGCTGGCGCGCGGCAGCAGTGGGGTTCGCAACAAAAGGTGTGACATTAGTGTTCTCGGCAGCGGTGCCGACAGCAGAAGGTGTAGAGGCCGCAGTAGCATTGATGCCAGTAGTTTCAACAGTGGCTGGGACTAACGCAACAGGGAGGCGCTTAAGCACAATAGCCGCAACCTCATTAGCGAAGGCGGCACGGTTGTCATTGGCAAGCTTGAGGCGATCTTCAGCCTTGCGATGAGCCTCGTGAGCGAGGTTCAGCTGGCGTTGCAGGTCAGCTATGACTGACTCGTTGACACCCGGCATGGTGACGACGATGAGGTCTTGCCAGACAGATTTCAGCATAGTTTCTCCCGCCCCGGTGGGCACGGAAATCTGGATGTGCCCAAGGCACAAAGAGTGTGTATTGCACGACAGCCCGACCCCAGTCAGACAAGCAGAAAAAAAAAAACCCGCAAGAGAAGAAAGCAAGGAGGCAGAGCAACAGCAGAGGGAATACAGGCCTAGAACCCTCACAAGGCAGAAGGAGGTGAGGGTGAGCGCAAGAAGGCAAGGAGTGGTAGAACAGCACTGGCTACTATAGCAAAGACAACAGATACAATGGACGCGGCATGAATCACCAGAGCGAGAGCTCCGGTGGTGAGGACCGCCCTAGGGTGGTGAATGTTGCAACGATGGAGATGGCCACTGTGACGACACAGGTGACGGCCGATGGTGCAGATGAAGCAGTTGTGAAAGCACCTGAGGTGGAGGCACGAATGGAGGAAGCGTCCGCAGACACGGCAGATGCAGCAGAGGTAGTCGCAAAGGCAACAGTAGAGGCGGTTGCAACAATCTAATTGAAGGTATCCACAGCTACTGCAACCACCGGACTAGCGACAACCGCAGCTTTGGTGTACGACACGGCAGCACATCCTGTTGAGGTCAAGGTAGAGGCACGAGAATCTCGGGCAGCGGCAACAAGTGTGGCGACAATTGTTGCTGTAGTGTCTATCATTGCAGATGCAGTGCGCGTAATCCTCGTTGCCAAGTCAATGACGTCAAGAGAGGACACGCGAGCAGTGGCGACGTCCACCGCAATGCTAATGTGCGCTTGTTGGACCCCCCCCCAAGACAATGGGAAATAGGAGGGCTTGTCGAAATCCGGTGTATTGGATGTGATGCAGAGGCAGAGGTTGTCTCGGCGGAGGCGACGTCATGGTGGACGTTGTGGCGTTGTCGCGCCGTGATCTCCCAGGAATAGCCACCAAGGGGAGCAGTGCTCGTAGCCTCCCGGTGCGCCAGCGTGGAGGCGGACACCACCGAGATGGTGGTGCAGAAACAGCTACAAAGAGTGGAGTCCGTAGAGAGATGCACCGAGAGGAGCGGCACTACAGCTTGCTGCTTGTTGTTGCCGTCAAGTTGTTTGTGCGGCTGCTGTAGTGCGGATGCGGAAGCGAATGCGGTGTGAGTGGTGTTGTGGCTACTGCTGTAGGAGGTGCTACGGTGAGCGGCGTAGTGGCCGCCGGTCGTAGCGTCAGTGCAAGAGACTCACTGAGGAGGAAGAGTCCTGCCTACTACAGGTGCCGTTCCCACCAAGGTGGTGGGTGGCACGGAGAGAGGGGCGGCAGATGAGGGAATGTCCCCCTCAAACGGAACTTCCGCCACAAAGCGGATCATCGCCAAGAGAGGCAGCGTAACTACCCTCATTCGATGAAGAGGAGGCGGACGTAGAGGGGAGAGAGAGGCAAAGAGGAAAGAAGGAGGACGCTATCTCCCCTAAGGGCCACAAGCGGCGGCGGGATGGGTGCGTGACGCCAAGAGAGGTCGTCGCGCAGCAGGCCAAGGATTCGCGGGCAGCGGGTCCATCCGTCGTTCGTCTCCCACACACTTTGATACCAATGAATAGTCTAGGCTACTGAGTAGACTGAGGTAGGAGCATGACAAGTGGCACGCAAGTGTGGGCAATGCGCCATGGATTTGTGCGGCAGGAGTTGGGAGAGACAAATGGATTGAAAGTGACGGGTAACACGGCACAGGGGTGTTATGAGCAGGGGGGAGCGATCTCGCTCGCCACCCTCGAAGCTGGTGGATTCGACCCCACCTGCCCTGAAAAAAAATTCGACCCATCAAGTAAGTCAAGTAGGCCAAGGAGCTATCTGGCTAGAGGGTGAAGCCGGTTATGCTCATGACAAACGTGCATGAATGCATGTAAGAAATGCATGCGAGGCTGGCTAGGCTCTGTAGCCGCTTGAGCCACACCATGGCTCCTCTTCCAAGCATTTGATCACGATGAACCAACCGGTGAAGTCGTCCCTCTCTCTCTCTCTCTCTCTCTCTCTCTCTCTCTCTCTCTCTCTCTCTCTCTCTCTCTCTGTGTGTCGTCAGTCACCTTCACCGGTGATGTGAATGTGCAACAAGGCCAGAGGTCACCGTGTGATACTGACATAATTCCAACACCGGGATCAAACATGACCAATCGGCAACATGCCACCGGTGGTTACTCNTCTCTCTCTCTCTCTCTCTCTCTCTCTCTCTCCCTCTCTCTCTCTCTCTCTCTCTCTCTCTCTCTGTGTGTCGTCAGTCACCTTCACCGGTGATGTGAATGTGCAACAAGGCCAGAGGTCACCGTGTGATACTGACATAATTCCAACACCGGGATCAAACATGACCAATCGGCAACATGCCACCGGTGGTTACTCATGCTCCAGGATAAAACCTGGAGTGTGGTCGCATAGGATCAACAACCCAGTATCACACCTCAACAGTCCTACCCAATGTTGGTTTGTGTGGCTTCTTCCCGTCACGACTGACGCTGATGGATTATCCACATACCCACATTATATGATGGAGGAGAGCGTGACGACACGATAGGCCTTCGGAGTGTCCCGAGACTTCTCCAGTACGTACGACAGCGCCGGCGAGACGCGGTTGATGCGTTCCTGTAGCCCTACGGGCTTGTCGGGAGCTAGGAGAGTTTTCTCGGTGGGTTGAGACCCGCACACCCAGTGGACTATACCGGTGCGACGAGGAGACCCGGTGGCTGTACTAGCGCTTCCAATGATCGGAAAGCCGTGTGTGATGTCTGGACGTTGATTTTGAGATTTTCTGGCATTGTTCCTGTTTTGTCGGTGGTCGAGACCCGGGTACTCAGAGAGCTGTTCCGGTGCCTCGAGGAGACCACCGATATTGTTATCGTGGTGTACGTAGTGTGTTCTCCCCGCTGACCCGTTTGGGCTCAGAGGAGGTGACGGGGCCCAGTGCGGCTAGCTGCCAGCCCCCCTACTCAAGCCCGCCAGGGGCTCATTTGTTCTCTCTCCTTGTTCTTTTATATTCAGTGTTCCAGACTTAGCCAAATTCTTGCCGTCTTGCATCGCACTCACACACAGAGCTCATGTTCGTTTTTGCATGGGCCTGCATGCCCTAAAAATGATTTCCAATTTGGTATCAGTGCACAGGGGGGTGTGTGAGCAGCAGAAGCAGCAACAATGGACGGAACGCAAAGAGAACGTGCCATGTGGCGCCACGCCGGCAGCAGCGTGACGGAGGGCGAAACGACTGCAAGTGAATGCCACAGGGACGGTGAGCCGCGAAAAGGAGTAATAGCGACTACAGCAGCAACAACAAAAGCAACAGTAGTAGCAGCCAATGGAGCAGTGGCAGTAACAGCAACAGCGGGCAGTAGCGTCGGTAGCAGCGTCGGCAGCAGTAACAACAGAGTGCAACAGCAGCAACTGCAGCGTGCAGCAGCAGCAGCAATGACGAAAGCAGCTACAACAGTGCATCAGCCGCTGCAGCAGCAGCGTCAGCAGCAGTAGCATATAGCAGCGGAAGCAGCAGCTATTGCAGCAGCGGCGGCAGCAACAGCAGCGTACAGTAGCGATGGCAGCAGCAGTAGCATGCAGTAGTAGCAGCCGCGGTGGCGACAGCAAGCAGTAGCATCCACTGCTTCGCAGAGCAGCAGCAGCAACAGAAGCAACAGCAGCAGCAGCAGCAACCGCACTAACTGCACCTGCCACTGCAGCTGTTGCTGCCGCTGTGAGGAGGGCCTCGCAGCCCTCCTTTGAGGGGGGGCCCTCTGAGGGGGCCTGTCGGCCCCGTTCGCACCCCCCCTCCCTTTTTCTTCCCCTTCTCAACGGGGCCCTCGGAGGGCCCCACCGAGCCCCTCCGAGGGGTCCTTCTGAGGAGGCCCGTCGGCCCCGTGGGTCCCCTCGGCCCATCGGCCCCATGGGCACCCTCGGCATCGTCGGCCCCGTCGGCCGACTGACGGAGGGGGCCGGGTCAGAGGGGCGGACAGGACTCCCCCCCCCCGCTCGTTCCCTCCTCCGTCCCACACCCACTCGCTCACTCGCTTGCTCAGCGAGCGAGCGAGCGAGCGTGCACGAGAGGGAGGTCCGGACAAGCCGGACACCCTCCCCAACTCCTTATTTTCTCCGTTTGCCCACCTTACGGGCAATCGGGAAAAGGGGGCAGGGCGAGTAATAAAAAATACAAAAAGGGGTACACCTGAAAGCGAGTGAAAAAAAACGGAAAAAAAAAATGAAATGAAAGGCGAGGGCTTAAGGCGAGCAAAGGGGAGAACTAGAAAAAAAAAAGGGTGGAGGGTGAGGGCAAAAGAAAAGAAAAAGAAGGTGGAGGGTGCGGGCCAAAGAAAAAAAAAAAGAGGAACACAAGAGGGGGCTTGAGGGCTAGAAAAAAACGAAAAAAAAGGAGAATCGTCCAACTACTACCGCCTCAGCAATAGCAACTCTCATAACCGCAATAGCAGCATC
>SZWC01019977.1:17448-31685 GCA_023375785.1 Penium margaritaceum
TTTCATGGCCCACCAGTGATTTCTGGATTTTTACATCGACCGGCCGAGGGCATTTTGGCCAACTGCCCCGCACCGCGATGTTTCATTTCCAAACTTATGGCCAACTTCGACCATCTTCTTGAAGAATCCACCTTCGCGAACAGCATCGATGTTTTGATAGTGTCAGGTCGACTTCTCGACGACGCTGGATCTTTTTAAAACCTCGCCTTGATATTCTCCAAGACTTCCAATTTCTCAGTGGAACTTCTCAAGGTAGCCAGTCATGGTGCGACTCTACAAGTATTGCTCGGCTCGAGTACCAATGACCCGACATATGTCTTGTTCTCATTCCTGATACTATATGCATTTGTTTGACAAAATCGACACTTGTCATCAAAATAGACTTGCCGTTAATAATATATTGCTCAAGGGTCCCACATTCCCAAACCATGTCCTGCCCCGCATCTTTCCTTGTTCACCATCTACGCTTCCGAATGGCATAATAGTGTGTACCCAGATACAATATAAACACAAAGTGTGACACCCAAATGCCAGGAGCAACAATAAAACTCCACATACACCTATCACATTATCATGCTCGATTGCGACATGCGTCACCGACAGAGCCCCAGAGAAGGAAGGAAAGAGAGCCACATCTCCCTTGCAAGAATTGTGATTGAGCATTGACCCTGTTCTCTTTCCAACCTGCAAACTCCCAGTTCGATCTTTGGGTATTCTATGTTTTGCACATGCAGAACGCGTGCAAAACATAGACACTTAATCCTAATAAGGGATTGTGTAAATACAACCGAGCTGTGCTATTTGTGCTTCGTACCAATGCAGAATGATGAGAAAAAGGAAGGTGCCTGTTCTGACAGTGCATGTCTATCCAAAGATGAGAACGTATTCTCATGTCAAGTTTGTACCACGATCCAAAGACAATGTTATTGAGACCCGCTAATTATCTGTCTAACTATCTGAGATGCCAATGTAACGGCTACTAGAAAGGTATGGCTAATGGTTGTGGAGCCGTTGATCGATGAGTAAGCTTGTAGATCCTTTCCAGCAACTTTGAGTTCATGTAGAATCTTCAGTGACAAAACCCCTCAAACAAGGAAATTGCGGTGGAAAACTGGCGCCAAATCAGCCCGAGGTTGCGGACATGCCTGAAGAAGAAATGTTTTTTTCCCCAACTTATTCCTCTGTAACGGGCCGGAACCTCGAGCTCCTACTATGAAATCATAGTCGGAGTTTGCAGAATGGCGTTCTCACTCTGCGTCAGGGATTTACCCTCTTTGTAGGACTGAGGGGCAATCGTCATCAACGACCCAAAGCAGGGAGACTCGAATGTTTCGAGTCTCTGGAGGCATATTTCCGTTTTTAGCCTTACCCCTGGTTTTGGGACCCAAACTAGGGGTTTTTACCTCAAACTCGTGCTTTTGCATGAGTTATTCTGTTGTTTTACTGTCAAAGTTTGTCGCAAACGAACTTCAATTTGCACTTTTGACGTTCTCGCGCAAAATGTTCTCGTGCGAGGCACGATGGCAATTTCGTTCCAGGACCCTCGAGTCTCTCTCGCCTCTTGTCCCTCGTCCCCCTCCCTCATCCTTGTTTGCTTGCTTGCGAGGAGGATGAGCGGGGGTGAGTACACAAGGCCACGAGGCCTTGCCCTCAAGGCCCTTGTGGCCCCTCAGCCGCCGATCGGGCTGAGGCCGCGATCAGTGGCTGGCGGCCGGCCGGTCACTTGGCCAGCCGTCGGCAGCGAGCTGGCCGGCAGCCAAAAAAGTGCTGGCCGTCGGCCAGCCCTCGCTAACGCAAGGGGTGGTGTGCAACCACCCCTCGCTTCAGCGGGGAGAGAGGGCCGAACCGGCCCTCACGCTACATTCCTCCCCACTTCTTATGAATCATCTCGGTTCANACACGAGGCCACGAGGCCTTGCCCTCGAGGCCCTTGTGGCCCCTCAGCCGCCGATCGGGCTGAGGCCGCGATCAGTGGCTGGCGGCCGGCCGGTCACTTGGCCAGCCGTCGGCAGCGAGCTGGCCGGCAGCCAAAAAAGTGCTGGCCGTCGGCCAGCCCTCGCTAACGCAAGGGGTGGTGTGCAACCACCCCTCGCTTCAGCGGGGAGAGAGGGCCGAACCGGCCCTCACGCTACATTCCTCCCCACTTCTTATGAATCATCTCGGTTCAAGAAAACCAAGAATGATTCTTGGTTCGTGAGTCATCAACATTGTGAGAGAATACAAATGATTTAAACCACCATCTAAACATGAATACCTGCATGGCACTAGGACCTAAGCTGCAGCTTGTCGGTCTGCACGGCTAGCGACCTTCCCCCTTTAGGCTGGAGCTTCCCTGCGACAACCATGTTGGGCATCCCCAACCCCCTATGGTTGCAGTCCATGAATGCTGCCCTTTGGGAATGTTGTTCACTTTTTTCGCGTCTAGGTGGTGTCCCCTAACACGCGTTGATCTGTGCGAGCTGCAAGCTTGCTCCAGTCCTTGTTGACCACCCCTGTGGGCAACCGAGATTCGGGCTCCCATGATTTATGTTCAGGTCCACACTTGGCCCAATGAACGAGGTATTCCCTAATAACTCGCAAATGAAGTGTATGCTCTTGGTGCTGGAGTAGACAAAGAGCCTCGTATTGGCCGCTGGCAGCAAGGACTTCCGGTGGTGGCTGAATGGTACCCTCTTTCATGTATGGAGCCATTAGGCTCACATGAAACACGTCATGTATCTCCATACTCGAGAGGAGAAGTAATCGGTTTGCCACTGGTCTGATGCGTGCAATGATGGGAAACAACCCAATCCACTTTGGTAGAAGTTTCTGTGCCCCTGGCGACTTCACCCAAAGATTCCTAGTGCTAAGCAACATTTTGTCACCGATGTCAAAGGAGACCTCACGGTGAATTTTTCTGGCATATGCCTTTTTTCGTTGCCGAGCAGCTCGAAGGTGACTCCTTGCCTCCTATAACAAGGAGTCTATGCGCCCGACAAAGGTTTAGGCAGAAAGAACCCGTCCTCTTGTACTCCTTCTCTTCACCAATGAAGAGGGCACCACTGGATGCCTATCACTGTTCAACACAAATGGTGTGAACTGTGTAGACTCATTCACCAAGTTATTCACCGCAAACTCTGCCGGTGCTACGAATTCGTCCTAGTCATTCATCGCTGGGTCTACGTACATGCAAAGCATTTGTTCTATAGTGTATTTCATGCGATCTGTTTGTTCATCAGTTTTAGGGTGAAACACTGTCAACATTTGCGATACGCTACGAAAGTACTTGTGCATATTTTGGCAAAATTTACCAGCAAGTTTTTGATCTCGATCAGAGATAATGAGCAAAGGATAAGCCGTGGTACTTTACGACAACCTCAAAGAAGAGACGAGCGGTCTCCTCCGCATTCACATCAGTGGTTGTAGGAATGAAGTGTTTCATCTTTGTCAGAAGATCTACAACCACTAGTATTGTATTGTGGCCACAAGCCGTGTCCGGAAGACCATTAATGAAGTCCATGCTAACGCACTCCCATGGTGTCCCAGGAATGAGAAGCTGTTGGAGGAGTCTAGCAGACTTCTTGTTAGAAGCCTTCTTCCAAAGACATGGGTCGCATGTCATGCAATACTTACGGACATCGACACTCCATCCCGGCCACCAATAGTCGCATGAGAGCACCTGTCCGGTCTTTCAAGGTCCCACATGACTTGCGACCGGCGGGTTGTTGAATTGGGAGATCATCTTTGCTCAAAGGTTCCCGAGTCTGGCATAACAACTTGTTCTCCGTGCCAAGAGATTCATGCGGCTTTCACCAATCTGTACTTGTCTAATTTTTGAGAGTCTTGAAACCAAGAATCCACACAATATCCCATCCAAATTCTGTTTACAAAACCGTTGTAGTTGATAATCTCTCAAGGTGGATGCTACAGAGGTGTAGGGGGCTTTGGTATTTGTATGGTTGCCGTCGCAATGGCCAGGGAACACCCACGATGACCTCGATGGTTGCTTTAATTTCCACAGGCTGTCGGCTTAGTGGATCGGCCACGTTGATGCGTCCGGGCCGGTATTCCTGTGTGAACAAGAATCGGCTCAGGTATTTGCTCCAACGTGCCTATTGTCTTGATATGTTTGGTTGTGTTTGGACAAACACCAATGGGTTGTGGTCGGACACGACCGTAACACCCCCTTCAGCATCCTCGAGGTAGCAACACTACATCTTGAAAGCGTGTACTATGGCAAGAAGCTCTTGATCCCCAGTCGTGTACTGCGTTGTTGCGAGAACGAGCTTCTGGCTCTCATACGCAACTAGGTGACCATTATGCATGAGGACAACTCTGAGTCCTACTACCGACACATGACATCGAACCTCCCACGGTTGCGATAGATATGGGAGAGCTAGGATGGGTGCTGTAGATAGAAGCTCTTTCACTGAAAAAGACATTCTCACAATCAATTATCCATTCCCAACACACGTCTTTTCCCGTGAGCCAAGTTAGCGGTGCTATTAGGGTCGAATACCCTTGCATAAACCATCGAAAGTAGTTTGCAAGGCCGAGGAAAGACCGATTCTGCCCAACATTTTCTAGGTGTGGCCAGTCCACCATGGCTTGGATCTTTTGTGGGCCGACACGGATGTCGTCCTTGCCGACGATGTGTCCATGGTATTCGAGCTCATCTTTTGCAAACTTGCACTTGCCCATTCTTGCGTAGAACTACTATCCTCAAAGGATCGCAAGGACTTTGTGCAGATGTTCTATGTGCTCTTCCATGAATTTGGAGAAAACCATGATGTCGTCCAGGTAAACCAGGACAAACTGACTGATTTTCTTGGCAAACGTTTGGTTCATTTCTCCATGGACTGATACCGGGGCTTTCGTTAGTCGGGAGCATGACACTGGGAACTGATAGTGTCCCATGTGCGTGTGAAACACAATTTTGGGTACATCATCTTCCGTGATGCGAGTTTGATGATACCCTTGAGACAAATCCAACGATGAGAATACTTTTGCCCCTTGGAGTTGGTCAAACAAGTCCTCAATCCGTGGTAAAGGGAATCGAGTTTTCACTGTCAGCTTGTTCAGCGCACGATAGTCCACGCAAATGCGTAAACCACCATCCTTTTTGTTCACAAAAGGGATCGGCGCACCTTACAACGAGCTACTTGGCTCAATCCACCACTTTGCAAGATACTTTTTGATTTGGCGTTTGACCTCATGCCAGTCCGTTGGACTAAGGTGATACATGGATCTGAATGGAGGAGTCGCCTCCGGTTGTAGAGGAATCGTGTGGCCCATGTGTCTTTCTAGTGGAATCTTAGCCGGTGGGTCTTGGAAAACATCTGATAACTCCGCGAATAGAGTTTTCATCTCTTCTGGCATGTCTTCCTTCACGTTGTCCTCCACTTTCTACAGTTGAGCCAAGAGATATCGACATCCTTGCCGAATACGTATTTTGACCTGCATCTCAGACAAGCTGGCATGGACTATGAGTCGAGTCGTCAAAAACTCCACACTTAGAATCAACGTAAAGTGACGCTGTCCTTTTCAGAGGGTCAAACACTTTGATTCAACGCACATTAGAGCCTTGTTTTCAAGGAGCCAGGGATCGCCTTGCACCACGTCAAACGGGTCAAGAAGGTTGAGCACCTTCAATGGGACACTCTGTGGGTACGCTTGAATACAAAATATTGCTTTACAGGTAATGACCATGGGTACCGTACAGTTTCATGAGACAACAATCGTGCCATTTGATGGCTCGTGCTTCAGGCCAACCTGTCGGGTAAAGCCAAGGCTGACAAAGGAGTCATCTCCTCCAGTGTGAGCAAGAACGTTCACGGGAGCACCACCTAGGTGTCATTTGAACTGTATCGTCATGTTGCCCTCACTCTTTGGAGTGCACAGTATCGAGATGTCAAAACGAGTTTGTGAGAAACATGAAATCTATACGGCAAATGCTACAACTCCCATGATTCACCTACTCGAGTCCACATCTTGTGGGGATGTGTGAATTCGGCTAGCACTTTTTAGTCTTTAAGTTTGAGTGGGTTGAAGTCGTCGACCAAAGGTACAGCAATAGTGATTGAACTCCTCGCTTTGAGAGTGTTTGCTTCAATCACTGTATCACACAAATCTTTCACAGTGGTTTCTGTTGCCACCTCTAGGCATGTCCGATCACACATGTCATTTGAGGATGCAAGTTCTAGTGGTCAATGACGGTCAGCAAATGTAGAATGAGGTTCAACAAGAGGGGAGAAAACAATAGAGAAGTTTGAACTCGTCAAAAACTCAAATTGTTCAACATCCTCGTCTGAAAACATGAACCCACACTCGTGATCCAGTTTTACCCCTGAGTGGTCCCCACTAACGTCACTCAAGGGTGGAGAAAACCCGCCCCATGACCTTGTTCATTACCACGGCCAAGCCCATTGCCGCTACCGCGACCCAATCAACTCCCTTGTCCGCGGCCTCGTGTTGTACCCTCCCCACGAGGTGCTGCTGCTGCGGCTAACGTTGCAGGCTCTTGTCCACCACCAACCTTAGGGCAATGAGCCTTAAAGTGACCGGGCTGCATATAGTTGTCGCAGCGTCCGTCGCGGTATGTTGTGTAATAACACTCACGCTCCACTTGTAGCTCGTCATGATCGCGGCTACGCTTGTGGTTTGGGGTCTTGTGCTCGCGAGTCTTCTTGACTGGAGGGTTTGTAGGCTGCTTGCCCTTGGGCCCGCCCCGCTACCTGGCTACTCCTCCAACCCCCACAACATCCATGAGCATGTTGCGGCCTTGCCGTGCACACACGTTTGGCTGTGCATCCGAGTAGTGCTTCGGGTTCGCCAAATACAGCTCACTCATGTAGTCCTGCAACGCCCTCCAGCTTGTCCAAGCCTGGCCGGTTGCCGTTGTGGTGGTCTTGTCCTTCAGCTTCTTGCTAGCAAGACCATCATGTAAGCACTCCAAGAGCATGCACTCCGGGTACTTGAAGGTACGAGTCCTATTGCCCTTGGTGAAGCTTTCGGCTTCCTCAACGAGTGCGATGAACTTGCTCAAGTAGGCTTCGAGCGAGCTACCTAGCTGCTTGAAGTCCTTGATTTTGTGGAAGGCACGCTGCGCCTCCTCACGATGGGTGCACTTCTTACGCATGATTGCGTAGAAGGCCTCCCATGGCATGGGCTGCCACTCGAGGTGCGGCTAGTGCGCAGTCCACTCCTTGACCACATACTTGAAGAGTTTGTCTTCAAGCCGCGTCGTGGCAAGGTCGTCCAACTGCCTAATTGGACACATAGAACAAGCTCCATGCGATTGAACTAGTCGGTCAGCTTCACGTCCACTTCGGAAGATTTCTACATTGTGGAGGGAGGATGTGTTCATAACCGACCCCAAAGTCGTTGAGGTATGTAAGTCGTTGTTGCCATCTATTGTGGCATCAACAGCTAGGGCGCGCTGTGCTTGCCGCTCCATCCGCACCTGGGTCACGCTCTGCAACACCTTGTTGAGGTCTTTGCATCGGCGGCTTGCCTCATGAGAGGCCAGGCATTGTAGCTGGCGATCACGGTCGAGGTCCATGATGCTCTGCTTGATGTGGGTGAGCAGGTTGACAAACACAAACTTCAGCTCTGACGTCGTCACAGCATTGGCGAAAGCCTTCAGGGCCTCGTGTTGTTCTTGCACCTTGAGCCATTGCAGGAGGGTACGGTTCACGTACACGCCTCTAAGAAGTCCCACCTTTCGGAGGAGGCTGTTTTAAGCAACGACACTCGAGTGGACACTGCCCTGTCCCATTGCGGCCACATCGTAGGAAGGGGGTCCACCCCCACTCCTACGAGTGGTGCCGTAACTCCATCGTCGGTGGTGATCTTGAGTCGACCAGCCGCCTCAGCAGTAAACTCAGCAAGCCTGCGGCAGTCATTGCAAATTGCATTTGCACCAACGTTGTCCGCCTCATTCTTGCGAGAACTTCCCGCGTGGCTGATTTTGACACCTTTGCTGCTCTTAGTAGCCTCGTTGCTGTTGACAGCTTCAGGCGATGCAGCGAGCGCCTTGCCCTTCTCGAGTGATCAACTCGAGTTCACCGCACGACGACGGCTATGATTGTGATCCTCGTCGCCTTTGCCATCATCGGCATCGTGCCCTTTGTCGGGGTCCCCCTCCGGGTAATCCTCCTCCGGTGCGTCGTCTTTCGCATGGGGGTCGCCCACGTATGCATCGACGTGCTCGTCGAGCACTTTTCTGGCCTCACACGCTTCTTGGTGTCGTCGAGGTTGGCGTCGATTGCCTTTGGTGGTATGGTTTCCTTTGGTTTGGCAACCATGCTCGAGGTGGCGGCTCCCAAAACTTGGAGTCCACCAAGGGCATGTGGCGAGGCCGTCACCACCTTGCCCTTGTTGGTCTTCGACGGTTCGGTACTTGCCATCTCGTCGCCCGTGCAACTAGCATGTGAAAAACATTGTGGGGATCACCCTACAACTTTGAGGAGGAATCGCCTCCCACAATCTCCTTGCTTGCACGATCGGTGAGACAATCGGTGAGGAATCGCCTTCCACAACTAGTTTCTACTTTCCTAGGCCGCCACGGTCGGCACAAGGGCGTGGATTTAGAAACTAGTATTTCAAGCCGTGACTCACGGCAAATGGCAGCGATTAGAATTTGTGAAAACCGAAAACTACAATACAAGGAAATGACAAGGGACGTGAGTGTCGCTCAGAAAACAAGAGCAAAGAGTAAAAAGAGGAATTCTAAAACATCCTAGCAAGTCCTTCCCTCTTTCTTCTACCTCCTTGTCTTCCTCTTGTTTTCTTGTCTTCCTTGGCCTTCTATTCATGCTCCTTGACACCTCTCGCGTTCTTGGGCGGCGTCTCCCTTGAGTCAGCCACGTTGGAGTACGACCAAACCCTTCAAGGTGACACCCTCCTTCTTTTTGGGGTGCTCTTAGGCCGTGAGAGTCCCTAATCTTGGGAAAGGGAGGGACGGAGGGAGGAAGGAGTCATGAAAACGGGGAAGATTTGGTGGTTTTTGGGGGTGGGAACTCCCCATCCCGTCCCACAAAAATCCTCCTAACCCCCTGGAAGTGAGGAGAGGCTGGAAGGAAATAGCTCTACCAAGTAAAGCTTTTTTCCAGCTCTCCAACACACTTTGCGGCATTTCAATCCGTGAAGCATGGATGCCACAGTCCCTTCTGGCATTTTTACTGGTGCTTGCAGCTGCCGACTGCGTTCTATATATAACGTAGCCGTCGTTTCTGTCAAACCCTTAGTCGCGGGGGCCGTCTAGCTTTGGTACCATTGTAACGGGCCAAAACCTGTAGCTCCTACTCTGAAGTCATCGTTGGAGTTCGCAGAATGGCGTTCTCAGTCTGCATTAGGGCTTTTTCCCCCTTGCAGGACTGAGGGGCAATCGTCATCAACCACCTAGAGCAGGGAGACTCAAATATCTCAAGTCGCTGGAGGCCCATTTCCAGTTTTAGCCTTACCCCTAGTTTTGGGACCCAAACAGGGGGTTTTTACCTCAAATTCGTGCGTTTGCACGAGTTATTCCATTGTTTTACTGTCTACGTTTGTCGCAAACAAACTTCGATTTATGTTTTTGACAATTTGGCGCAAAATCGTTGCGTGCGAGGCACGTTGGCAATTTTGCACCAGGACCCTCGCGTCTCTCTCGCCTCTCGTCCCTTGTCCCCCTTACTCATCCTTGCTTGCTCGCTGGTTAGGAGGGTGAGCAGGGGCAAGGGCACGAGGCCAGAAGGCCTCGCCTTCAAGGCTCTCGTGGCCCCTCAGCCGCCGATCGGGCTGAGGCTGCGATCGGCGGTTGGCGGCTGTCGGCCGGCCGGTCACTTGGCCGGCCGCTGGTCGTCCAGCCGGCCGGCAGCGAGCTGGCCGGCGGAGAGGAAAGTGCTGGCCATTGGCCAGCCCTCGGTGACGCGAAGGGTGGTGCGTAACCACCCCTCGCTTCAGCAAGGAGGGACGGCCGAACCGGCCCTCCCCCTATATCATCGCAATTCACTCCTATCAATGTTTGGCTACTCATTCACCCACCATACATTTTAGTAGCTCATGATTCTCCAAGAATGTTTCTCAATTTATTTCAACTCGCCCCTTTCAAACTCCCAGCCACTTGAAAAATGTTCTTTCATCCTAAATTCCTCTTTCGTTGTTGTTTTCCTTGATAGAAGTCAACAAGATGTTTTGTTATGGAATATTCTTGTAACCATGGCTATCAACAAGTGTGAGATAGGCATCCAACAGTAAAGCGCTTTGACGGAAGGCCTCTCCACTTCATGAGGAGTGGTTACAACATTTGAGATTAGCGACGAATGGCTGCCGTGATCCTGCTTGAAAGGTGGAGTGGAACCAAGCACTTTGCATAAATCTTTTTTAAGGCATTTGCGGATGGGAAACAAAGGGGGTCACCGCTCAATTGTGGTCAAATGGTGAAATTTCTTCAATTTTCGTTTTCGGAGAAGAGAAAAATCTCACTAGTTACTTGAGAACCCTATTCAAACCCAAATCCAACCCAAAATACATTCGGGATTCAGAGTCTTGTACTTGCGCGGGAACCTTCCAGAACCCATGATAGCAAGGCCGGGCAGCGTCTGTTTGAACACATAGGGAGTCTCAAACCCCCCACACAAACTATTAACACAGAAAAAATCACAAGCTCCTCTGTTGAGGGGATTTTGATAGTTCACGCCACAAATCATGGAATCAGCACATCAACGCTGCATGGGATGTGGCCTCATCATCGTTTTTTACGTATTTTTTCTCATGTTACTCACCCAGAAGTAGCAGCAAAAGTTGGATATCTGGGAAACTTTGAGTGCTTTGTTAATTGATGCATGATTTTGCTCCGAATAATAGACGAAGATGACTTCTTTTGTTGAAAAGAGGACAAAGTGATTTGTCACATTCACAAATTTCCCTCCCAGATGTAGTTCATCATAGTTTGTTAGTAGGAATGAGATATCAATGTTTATATTCTACAAAAAAAATATTCAATAACAGATGTATGAAGAAAAATACATACATCTCTCATTGACATAAAAATGCCGTTGGTGTTACAAAAGGGAAAGCATCAGTTGTATGTACTGGCAGAACCAACCAAGTCACCTATCAAAGAACCAAATTAGGATTGTTAGATATGTCTTCAGGAAAAAAAAAGCGAAGCACGATCTCCCAGAATAGTAGGAATTATTGGTTCCATCAATCATCTATAAACAATGAACAAGCTACCTGGACAAATTGAGAACCTTCATGCTTATGTTGTGTGCTATGCAACGTCAATGCATGACACGGGACTCACCTTAAAGGATCACAAAAAATTCATTGGAAGACTTTACATCACTTTGGGATGAGGCTCAAGAACGGTTTCTGGGTTTTTGAGACTCCTCATGTCTTCAAAGAGAACCTACCGGGCTTTAGGGTAGTGGTCCCTACGCAAAAAGAAAACCCAAAATCTAACTAGATGGGCAATGCTTTGGGAATCTGATATTTACAATGTTAGGTTCATGATAAAAACGATTCCCATTCTTTTTTCATGGCGGGTAACTGGATTTTGTCCCAGAAATCCAACAACTCTGGCACAACACCATTCATCGTCGAAAGATTTTCATTACAGTGAATGCTAACAATCAATGTATCAAGCATTTGTCGCACATGTCCTGATTGAAGGTTGTCATATTGATTGCATCCAGAACTTGTGATCAGCCATGTTTGTCATTGAATTTCAATGGGTCAGATGCCCATCATCCATTTTTCACGCTTGATTTGCAGTGGTTAATTTTCTGAAGGCACGTGGGGAGTTGATTGATACCACGCAACCACTAGAGGGACTTGGCAAATCCCGAACCTTACAGTTTGGCCAAACCCCAACCCGTGCATTGAACCATGCAAGCACTCTTGTCCTACATGAGTACACATGTGACCACTAGTTTGGTATGGACCTGATGAAAGTCATCCAATGGAATCCAGTATGGCTGGCTAAATGATTTTACAATTCACTGGGTATACCTTTCCCCTGCTCTCTTTCTTGCTGTTCTGTGCCCTCGCTGTCCTACGGCATGTAACCCCACACCCACACAGTGATTTTCTTGATTATTACAACCTCTTTCATACGCTGTCTCATCTTGGCCTACTCTCAACTTTCCTCCAGTGGATTGAGATCCTAGAAATCCATAACCCCACACGTTTCCCTCTCAATGGAACCCTGAAGAATCCAATCCTCATTCACTCCAATGCAAGAAAAAGCTGTCCAGTTTCTAATATTTTGTTTNTTTTTTTTTAAATAATTTGTGATAGTTGGATGAGATATCAAGTCCTAGTCAATGATAAGGTAATAGCCATCAACACTTACCTCAACCTAGAATTAGTTCCTTCTCATACATCTACCCTCCCTCTCCTAAGCAAAATCATGAAGTTGAAACTTTCCTCATGGATTTCTTTACCTATGATGCAGTTTAGTATCATGTCAACACTAGCCATATCCTAAACGACCTCACCACATCCGTCTCTTTTGAAATAGAATTTTTCCTTTGATTCAATTGGCTTTCCTTCTTAGTTGCTACCATAAGAAAAATGTGGGGCTCTTTTTCCCTTGTCTCATGGGAACCTTGATCAAAATGCAAAGTTTTCCTTACCCAAGCCATTCAAATTGAATGAAAATTCTTGATGTTTTGCATTAGCTACCTGGCAACAACCTCGCACAAGTCCTCAGCGCATCTCCACTTTTGAGAAGATTGCAGACTTTGCAACNAAAATGGTAAACGGAGTGAGCACAATCGGTGACAAGCAGTAGTCCCCAGCAAGTACTCTGGTGGTTGCAGATCAATGGGACGCAAATAATGACACACTCCAGGCGAATCAGGCGGCAGCAACAATTTTTTTGGCAAATGGTGCAGCACAGACGAATCCGATGGCCAATCCGGTGACGGGCCCCTTGGGCTCTACAAACCCTTTGCCCATGCCGTAGCCCGTTGGGACGACACCTGGCACGATGGGTTGCACCGGCCCACAAGCGCGAATCAACAAGGACCTAAACCATAACTTTTCAGGACTCGAGAGCCTCAACAACCATCTGCATCTATAGCTAAACACGGCAATGGAGGAGCTTCGAGTTTCTCTTGCGTGCGAAGCAATGCTCGCCAAGAGAAAACTTGCAACTCTCCAGTGAATCCCAGATTTGACTTGCACTTCCTCTGCCGTTCGATCCCGCAAACTCCCAGGGACCGATGGTCAGGATGTGATTGACGAGTTTGGAGGTATACTTCACCGCTGCTGGGGTCAACAACCAAAAAAAAAAAAATGGACCTTGCGGCCTCCCTTTTGCGTGGCACGTCATTGAGTTGGTGGTCCGATTTAAACTCCATCCAACAACAGCAAGAGACCGGCGGAGCTGGAGCAAAGGCTCCATCGTTGACCGCATCCTTACCACCTCTAGAGTAAATGAATTTGATGTGGTACGACTGTCTCATGCCACCAGAAAGGTGGAGCAACTTTAAGAGTGCTATCCTTGCTCACTTTAGGATGTTGAATGACAAGTCTGACACACGGTACGGACTCCAAAGTATGCGTCAGCAGTCCAGCGTAGCAGAATACACTCCATGTTTACGTGAAATTATCACCAGCATCGACCTCGCCCCCAACAAACTGTGTTTCTACTACAACTGCCTAAAGCAATACATTCGGCGAGCAATCACCATTTCTGGCATCCAACACGACCTTTTGTGAATGATTGCAGCAGCCGACCACATCAATAGCGCCGACTACAATGCTCAGATGTTGGAATCAAACGACTGGCGACCCTAAGGCCACAATCCTTATGGTTGCGTAGGGAAGTCTTAGCCAACAGAAACCTTGTCTCCGATGGAGGTTGACGCCGTCGATCAGCGTGATCAATGGCTTTGCTCGGCTTGTAAAAGTCACCGAACGGTAACGGCACTACTAGACGGAGGAGTTTCTCTCAGTTTTTTTCAGCAACGCTATGGTTTTGAAGCTGGGTTTACAGACGGTTCCAAGAGTGTTTGAAGGAGAAACCGTCGACGGACGACTGCAGATTCGTTGACTTCGGGAACATGCCCGGCTGCAAATCGGAGATATGCACGTCGCAATGGTCTGGAGGACTTGCCCAATGAGTGAACACAAAATCATCGTTGGATGAGATTTCCTACAACAACATAACCTACAAGTCCACTAGAGCAGCCAAGCAGTATACGTCAGCATTAATGGCAAAAAGTGACACCTGCCTCTGGTCAAGCGACCCACAACGCCGTGGT
>SZWC01019978.1:6134-21692 GCA_023375785.1 Penium margaritaceum
GGAGAGAGGGAGAGACGGAGAAGGAGAGAGAGAGAGAGAGAGAGAGAGGGAGACTTCAGCATCCTGTTTGTAGTTCGGAAAAAGGTGCCAAGATGTATGCAGAGTCTTTTGCGTGGATGGGTTCACACGCACTAGAACTCGTGAGAGTGCACCTCCATCCCGTGCTACATCTCTTGAAAACACAGCACAATGCACAATATATGTGTCGGTGAAGCTAATTCGGCGGCTTGGAAGAGCAGCTCCTTTGCAACAACGGCTCCGTGGCAGCTACTGGCCGCTTTGCACTCTTACACAGCTCCAGTAGCAAGAAGGCCGGGGAAGAAAGTCCAGATCCCAGATGTTTTACAGACGACCCACACAGTAGTGTGAACTTTACCCGGCGTCATGCATGGCTCGACCATCACATCATTGACAGCCACCAATAGCCATCTTTACGCTTGGCTGAACCAATCACGCTATACCAAAAAGGCCAAAGCAACCCGTGGTCTCATTCACAACTGATGCCAATGCATCTGCAACATCAGTCACACCGGTCCCTTCTACTGCTGTTTTTTCTTCCCAAGAGAGGGAGCAGCCTCTGTACCTTCCGCTTCTGTCAAAAGCTGCTGCAACTATTGCTGATTCTGACTCTGCTACTATTGCTTCTGTTGTTGCTACTGCCACTACAGCTACTGCGTCCATTGCAACAAATGTCGCCACTGCTACTTCTGCTGCTGCTGCTGCTGTTGCAGCTGCCACTACTGTCGCCACCACCAATGGTGCTGCAGAGACTGCCACCATATCAGCCTCCATAGCCACGGTCGCCCTTCTTGCCCGCTTCCGCCTCCTCCGCAGCAACGAGGTCCTTTTCCGACCCTTGCCTCAGCCGGTTGAAGACAGGGATCACCTCCGCCTTCTCTGCTTCCGTTGGTAACTACTGCTGCTGTTGTCACTTCTTCTACAGTTTGGCAACAGTCTAGCCCACGCTGCCAAGGGTGTTGGTGGTAAAGCCTGGGATGGAACAGGGGTGAACTGCTACATATCCTTGATGATGATACACCAAAACTTACCTATTATCACCTTCGTGGCCTCGTTATCCACCTTCTTCAACTTAGAGTTGCATGTAACCACAGATACTGCCAAAAACCACTCCCCCGGGTGGAGGCAGTTCCAACGTGCCCCAACGGGTCTGCACTTGGTGTTCACACCTTTCTGTTTTGGTGCAATTCTGAGTGTTAGCATGAGCTTTCTGGTTGCCTCACGCTATGCTTCTGGGAGTGGAAGGGAATGATGAGACAGTCACTTTTGTAAAGAGAATAATGCGATTTTGCTTTAGTTTTTTACATGGACCTCAACATTTGTTGGGCTAGTCATGAGCACTCCAACACACCAAACCGTGCACGTTTTGGATCTGCATAGCTCCCGTTACGTCACCTGAAGCGCAGCACCCCAAACGAGTCGCTCAATCAGCGGCGCGCACCACGTCGCCCACCGAGGCGCCCTCACACATCAAGGACCCATCAAAAACGTCACTCGAGAGGTGCAGATGTCCTTACATGTAGTGGCGGTACCTCTCACACCTTAAGAGTCTATTTCGATGAGTTAATTACCAAGTTTGGTGATGGGGATTGATGTGGGTCGAAACCTGTTTGCGACCTAGAGTCAGAATTTCGGTTGTCCCTTCGTAACAAACTTCATCCGGCATCCGGTGGATCCTTCACCGGACGCCTCGGCAGCCCTTCCGGAGCAGAATCCCTAGATGGACATTTGTTGCTCAGTCCAGTCGATTATTCACTGGAAGTCAAACCGCGGCCAATTCCCAGAGCCACCGCGCACATCAAAACTTTGGAAGCCCTTTTCTTCCTCGTCAGTTATCCAATTCCGGTGAAACAACCTGATTCAACGACTTGTCAACTTTCAGAAGCAATCCTCCATTTTATGATCCAAGTAATTCTCGAGCTGCTAGATCTAAATGCGAGGATTATCCTCTCTATAGTGGCTCGCCAGTGCCTCCCGGCCCTGCACCTGGGCATGCAGATGGGCAAATCTTCAACATTATCCCCCTTGTACCTGCAATGCTCGCTTCTCTTACTTGCTCTCGTTCATCTTCCAGTGCATCCTCTTGCCCATCATAGCTTGCCATCTAAAGCCCGGCCACGCTCATTGTGTGTCAGTCCACGAGTTGCGCTTTGGTCAAGCAGTCGCAAGCATGTTGTGCGTGCTACAATGTTGCAGCACCACCTGTCCCTTTTCAACCATGTCACGTGCGTAGTGATAATGCACGTCAATGTGCTTTGTCCTCCTGTGCTGTGTCGGATTGTTGAGGAGTGAGATGGAGCCAGTGTTGTCCTCTTACACCACCGTAGGCTCTTGCTGTGTCACTCCCAGCTCCCCTAATAACCTACAGAGCCACATCGCCTCCTTGACCGCCTCAGCTAGCGTGATAGACTCGGCTTATACAGTGGAGGCGGCGACACAGTCCTTCTTTTTGCTGCACCACGAGATGGTTGCAACAGCGAGGAAGAACACGTAGCCTGATGCAGACTTTCGCTTGTCTACATTGCCAGCGTAGTCTACATCCGTATATCAGACCAGGCGCAAGGGGTCCGCCCGCCCTTTGCCATCAAACCTCAGGTGCGCGTGTCACATCGCTTGTAGAAAGTGGAGGATGCGCTTGACCGTCTGCCTGTGTAGTGGCCCTGAATCAATCATGTACGTGTTCACTTGGCCCCTCGCGTAGGCCAAGCCCGGTTGAATCGCCACCATCGCGTACATGAGGCTGCCTACAGTCGGTTGGTAGAGCACCCCTGTCATATCCTCCCGCTCTTCTTTTGTTTGGGGCGCCATTGCCGCACTTAGTTCACAGGTCGTGGAGACTGGACTGCCAACTGGTTTGCACTCCTCCATGTCATACCGCTTCAGCACCTCGGCCACGTATTTGGCCTGCCCCAACTCAAGCGTACGCGCTCTCCGGTTTCACGTGATGCTCACTCCGAGGTAGTACTCTAACTCCTCCATGTCCGACATCTTGAATCTGCTCCTTAGCTACTCTTTTAGCAACTGTCTGCTCGACAGATTCATCGAGCACAAAATCAGATCGTCCACGTCAAGTCCAACGATCTGATGGAGCTGTTTGTCACAGTGCATGTACAAGTTTTGATCCGACTCATAGTTCTTGAAGCCGAGTTGTACCATAAAGCTGTCCATCTGTTAGTACCAGCATCTGGGTGATTGTTTTAGCCCATACAAGGAGTTCCGCAGCTTGCACACCTTGCCCTCCCGTGGCCACACCCCCTCTAGCACTTCGATGTAGATCTCTTTGTCTATAATAATGTTGAGGAAGGCCATCTTTAAATCCATTTGGTGGAGCTCCATGACCTTCACGGCCGCCACCACAATGATCACCCAGATGCTTGTGAACTTGGTGATGGGAGAACGTCTCATCGTAGTGCTCGGTCTTACGCTACCCGTATCCTTTCGCCACCAGCCGTACATTGTAGTTGTCAACCACACCTTATTTTGTGAACTTACTCTTAAAGACCCACTTTGAGCCGATGACCTTGGCATATTTTGGCCTGTCAACCAGCTCCCACATATCACTTTCTGTGATGGACGCCCGCTTCCATTTGATGGCTACGTCCCATTGATCCCTTTGGACCGTGAAAGTGCCTCTTGCACGGTACTCGGCTCAATTGATACAGCCACAGCGTCATGCCGATCCATCGACTGGTGCTTGTGTCGAAACGCTTCCTCGCTTTCCGTTGCCTCCCACTGCGACGCGACAGTTTTGGTGGTGCATTGATGCTATACCGCAATCCCTCTCACTCTGCACGTTCCGATAAATCATCGACCGGAGAGCTCCCCGAAGATCTCTCCTACTCCAGCAAAACATCACCCGGACGGATGGCGTGTCCAGTGGATTTTCCACCGACGCCCAATGCACACTCCATTGGGAGTGCGAGCCTCGGCACCCTTGATGCCTCATCTGTTGGATGCTTGTGGTGGATCTCCTCATCAGCTTGATCGTTATTAGAGTCCTCCGTAGTGGCTGCCATTGCTGGTGCACCGTCGCACTCTCATGCCGCATCCTCAACTTCGACGTCTGCCGACTCGTAGTCAAGGAGCTGGAACTACTCCCCCGTCTTTGGAGAGCCCACCACGCCCACATCGTTGCTGCTGATGTAGCTCTGCTGCTCGTCAAACTCGATGTCTTGGCTTTAGATTACCTCTTCCTTGTGTATGTTGTAAAGCCTATATGCGTGCTCTCATAGCCAAGGAAAAAATACGACTTTGCCCGCCACTCCATCTTGCTGTTGTGCCGCTGCACAGCATGCACTATTGCGTGCGCCTTGCACCCAAACACTTTCAGGTATGCCACACTTGGCTTGCGCCCACTCCAAACCACCTGCGGTCTTCCAGCCACTCCTCTCCTAAAGCACCGCTGTTGGGGTGAGGTTGATGGGGCAGCTCGATGTACATACAGCTTTCGCCCAGAAGCTTTGCGGCAATTTTGTATCCACCAACATGGTCCGTACCATGGTCCGTTTGGTTCGCCCGCTCTGCTATGCCATTTGACTGAGGCAAATACGGTATAGTTTGTTCCCATCTTATGCCCTACAATTTCATCCACCCGCTACAGCCCACATATTCTCTGCTGTTGTCGCTGCGTACCACTCTCACCTTCCAATCAGTCCGTCTCTCCACCACGGCAACGTACTCCTTCAGCCGGTCCAGGACCTCGCCTTTCCACTTCATGAAGTACACGTAGAGTTTTCTGCTGTGGTCATCTAGAAAAGTGACAAATTAACGTGCGCCGCTCTTTGATGCCGTCTTGAATGGTCTGCACACGTTGCTGTGTACAACATCCAGTAGGTCTGAGGCACGATTCACGTTCTCCGTGAACGGTTTACGCCCCGCCCCGCCCAAAGTGTAAGGTTTGCACTTTTTGTGCTTTGTTGCATCTATCGCGTCTTCCACACCATTGATGAAGAGGTTGTACACCAGTGGGGGCTTGGCAATCTCCTTCACGAGTGCGGGTGAGGAATGTCGCAAACGTCGGTGCAAGAGGTCCAGATCAGCTCCCCCTCCTTTGGCCAGGTTGATAGTGCATTCCTTTAAGTCCGCGGAATCCGTCGCGACAGGGAGCACCTTGGTCTCGACAATGTAGAGGCCTCCCTAGCTCTTAGACTCCAACACGGGCTTGTCGCAACCGTCCTTTTGCATGACTGCCCCCTTTCTCCTGAAGAGCACCTCATATCCCTTGTTCGTCAAGTGGCTGATGTTAAAAAGTGTCTCTACCATGGATGTCGTTTTCCTGGTTCGACCAATAGAGAGTGGTTGGATGTCTGATTGGATTATAGATTTGGACCTTTTCAATTTTGCCATGCGGTTTCGAGCTTTCACTTGCTCAATTTGGTTGAGAATTCAAAAAGTTAGCCCCATCCGAAGGTCGGGTGGTCGGCGGGTGGAATCTGGGTCTCCGTCATTGGTAACGGGATTATTCCACCGCAATGGTCCGAGTTCATCTCCAACGAGCTCTAAATGCACCAGGGGCATGAATGAAGTGACCAGTGGGACCTCCTTGACCAGGATGAACTTCTCCTTGACTTCTAGACGAGGAAAGGCAGTCCGATGGGTCATCGTCGAAGCGCCTCTCGTTGCCTAGCGTGCAAGGCACGGTGGACGGCTCCACCAAGGGTTACTTCGACGCCTGTAGCAGGGGCTTTACTGCTCCATTTTAGGCGTGCTTGGATACGCTGGAAAGCTTAGATCACAGGCTATAAGGATGCAATGTAATCTCACCAAAAGAACTAACCATGAACGATTCTCAGCCTTCCTCAGTTTCTGCAATCTACACAGTGGTTCAGGGCACGCCTAGACACCATTCCTCACAGCTGACACTTAGAATGTCAGCCAAAGCGGGTACTTGCTGGACGTCCTTGAAAATACGTTGCATCCGTGTTGCACCAACCACCACCTCCATGTCCATGTCTCCTTGGCCAGCCGCTGGCTCGGCCTTGTCATTCAAGGCTACCATGGACTTGCTGGACTTGGTGTAGTTGATGAACCCGACTTTCTCAATCTAGGTATGCTCCTCCGCGCTGAAGTCAAAGCATCGCCGGTTAACCTTCTTGAGGTAGTGGTTTTGAGTGTAGTTGATGAGCGCCTTTTTGCCTTTGGTGTCCTTGTCATCGGCTTTTGCCTCCTTGGTGCACTCACGGGCCCAGTGGCTCTCCTTGTCGCACTTACAATACGCATCCTTCTTGGCGTTCTTCCTACTGCCACTATGTTCGCCACCTCCTTTGGCCCCGCTTCCGCCACCACACGTTTTGGTGACGAGGGCCGATGAAGACGACAAAGACTCTGCGTAGCTCCTTCGCTGCACCTCGTTGCGTATGTACTCTACGACTGCGCCATCGATGAGCTTGTCCTCTATCCATCCACCCAAGACTGTGATGAGAAAGATCCAACTGTCAGGAAAGGCCATGAAGAGGGTCATCGCCTACATCTGTGTGTTGATCTTCCATCCCATGTTGTTACACTATGAGGCGAGGGACTGGATCTGTTATATGGCGATGATGACATCATCTCCCTCCTCGATTCTCACTGTCACGAGTCGCTTCATTGCAAAGATTTTGTTCGACAATGACTTGGATTGATGGATGGCACAGAGTTTTTGCCAAGCTTCGGTTTCTAGCTTGCAAACCTGGAAGTAGCCCCACTACTATTCAGCAGTTTCGGACACCAGCAGCATGAATGCCTCCGTGTTTTTCTTTGCGAAGGTCTCCTTCTGCACTTTCATCGCCATTGCTTCGTCGAGGTCTTCCGTTCCCTTCATGACCTCCAGCAGCCCCTTGTGGACAAGGTGTAGCTCAAAGTACCACCTCCATAGCCTATAGCCAGGGCCACCTGTATACTTCTCGATGGGCTGGGTCTCCTTCTATGCCATTTACACAGTCTTTGACTCTGGGACCTCAGAGTTTGACGGTGATGTTGTCCCCAACAACAATCCCGTCCGTCGCAAAAGCCATGAGCGATTTCAAGACCATGGGGTCTTCAAATCGCTCATCGCTGTGGGCCCATAACCCTCCGTCAGAAAGCATTCCCCAGGTGGAGGTAGTTCCAACGTGCCCCGGCGGGTCTGCACTTCGTGTTCACGACTTTTGGTTTGGTGCAAATCTGAGTCTGAGCGTGAGCTTTGTGGTCGCCTCACGCTATGTTTCTGGGAGTGGAGGGAATTGTGAGACGATCACTTTTGCAAATGGAATAACGTATTATTTATTTTATCTTTTCAAGAGAAAATCTTGGTTCAAAAGAAAGAACATGCAAATGCCGCCCCTAACTGGCACATCATCGGAAATGAAAGCATGCAAAAGCCACCATCCACGGCACAAGGAGGAGAGGAAAGCCAAGGAAACAAGCATCAAAACGTAGGAGACTCTCCTCGCTGTTCAATGGCACATTGTAGCATAGGTCAGACAGCGCGTAACACAATTTTGCATTAGGTTTTAACATGAACATGACGTGAAGATTTTTTGGGCTAGTCATGAGCTGTCCAACGCACCAATTCGTGTGTAATTCGGATCATCGTAGCTCCTGAAACGTCACCCGAAGTGCAGCACCCCAAACTAGCAGCTTAGTCGGTGACACGCACCACGTCGCCCGCCAAGGCACCCTCACACATCAAGGACCCATCAAAAACGTCATTCCGGAGGCGTAGATGTCACTACACGTAGCAGCGGTGTTCCTCGCGTCTTTGGGGTCTGTTTTGATGAGTTAATCATCGAGTTTGGGGATGGAAATTGATGTGGGTCAAAACCTCTTTGCGGACGTGCAGTCGAAATTTTAACGAAATCCCCTAGTAACAAAACGTACTACAGAGTTTTGGACAAGGAGCCAGAAATTTGGCTAAGTCCCTTAGTAACAAACTGCACTACTCGCATCCGGCGGATCACTCACCGGACGCCTCGGCAGCCCTTGCGGAACAAAATCCCTATATCAACATTTGTTACCCGGTCCTATCGATTATTCACCGGCAGTCGAACCCCGGCGAACTCCCAGAGCCGTCGCACACATCCCAATTTTGGAAGCCCATATCTCCCTCGTTAGTTGTCCGATTCTGGTGAAACAACTTCCGACGGATTCAACGACTCGTCAGCTTTCAGGAGCAATCCTCCATTTTAGGGTCCAAGTAATCATTAAGCCGTTAGATCCAACTGTAAGGACTTTCCTTCCTGTGGCAGCTCGCCGGCGCCTCTAGCACCACACTTGGGCATGCAAAGGGGAAAATCTTCAACAGATTCCTGAGGCACGATCATAGGCAGGCATGGGACCAGCTCCCTGGACCCATGGTAATACATACTTGATGATGATGGACCAATATCCACCTGTTGTCACGTTCATGGTCTCGTTCTCCACCTTCTTCACCTTGGAGTAGCCCGTAACATCAGATACATTGGGCACAATGAGAGCCTGCTCCCTTGAGCCATTGTGCAATAGGAGATGGAGAAGGTTCAGCGAGGCTTCTGCAGCCTTCCAGTTCATTGAGTCAGACATGCCCTGAATAAGGGTCAGCAGGACCTACTTGGAGGCAATTGGGCAGAAATAGAAGCACAAGCCACTTCCCACAGCCTCTGCCGCTACTTCGATTGCATGCATCTTGATGGAGAGGAGGGAAAAAGTGAAGGGAAAGACAGGGATCAGGAAGGGCTCAGTTGCGCGGCCATGAATATTCACTTCCACCATAAAAACCTCAGGAGCCCCTTTGAGACTTCTATCTTTTTCTTTCTAAATGATAATGATGAACAAAGAAACATGCCCCCCCTGACCGGCACATCTGCGGGGAATAAAATTCGCCGCCACCACGGCACAGTACGGTGGAAAGAAAGTGCAACTAAGTACCAGCAAAGACCGGTTCACATGCACAAAGATCAGAGAGAAGGGCACTCGGCAATCCGAGTCCATGCGCCAACGGCAAAACATCCTCCTCAGGGCGAGGATGTGCAGCCGCACAGTGAACCACACTATGGAACCCGATTGCAGCACACTGGCTGTGGATGCCCGTGATGGAGACCCGCTGCGCGAGGGCAGAGATGGCCCAATTGGCCCAGCGCTCGAAGACCTCTGAGCAGCGCCGGGGCCCTCGCGCAAGGCAGACCTTGGCGAGGCGGGCCAGAAAGGACCAGAAGTGGTCACCCAGGCCCCCCACAGTCTCCCAAGCTAGAAGTCGCATCTGCCAACCACTCCCCTCCACTGCAGAGTACAAGGCCACCTTAGCCTTCTCTGCCGCTCATACTGCCAAGCGGGGCCTCCCGGCACGAACCCCGTGGGCATTCACAGTGGTGACATCCAGCACCCACGTGAGGCCAGACTCTAGATCAGTCTGCGTCATATCTGGCCGAGGCTCACCTGGACCACCTCCCTGTAGCCCAGCCACGCCCCCACTCTCAACCGTGTGAATGAGATGATGCTCCCAGAAGACTTCCATCTTCTTCTTCTGTAGTGTTGAGTTTTTTCTCTTTCTTTTTATTTTAAACTGAATTAATGAGAAGGAACATGCAAACGCCGCCCATGACCAGCACAACATTGGGGTATGAAAGCATGTAAACGCTGCTACACACGGCACAAGACATTGGAGAGGAGAAGAAAGGAAACAAGCGTCAAGGACTGAGGAGACTCTCCTCGCCGTCCAACGGCAAAGTGTAGCAAAGGTCTGACAGCATAACAGGGCCAAGGGGCCACGGCCGCGGCAGCTCAATAGGTGTGACACTGCTCAGCGCCGGGTCCAGTCCCACACGCCACAGGCCAAGGTTGCGGAGCACATGACACTGCTGCCAAATCCCAGCAACAGAGAGCCGCTACGCGAACAAAGACACCGCCCACGCCGACCACCCCCGCTGGCCAGTCCCACTGCGCCTGCCCTAACCACTCTCGAGGCACAACGCCGCAAACTAATAGACAAAGTGCCAATAATCCGGGCCAAGACCGCTGAAGGTCTCCCATGCCACCGTGCACAGCCGGTACCCCGCCTACTGCACAAGGGCGGCCTTGAAGTGCTTTTCCTTCACTGCCTCAGCCGCCTGAAGAGCCTGTCCCTCCTCCTTCACCTTTTCCTACTCGGCGTCCACCGTGGTGACGTCCACCACCCACACTGCACCCTGGGCTGAGTCAAACACAAGGACATCCGGTCGTAGCCCCCCCCCCCGGCAACAAGCACTCTAGCTCCACCTTCGCCCACAGGGAATGCTCCCAAAAAATCTCTGCCAACTCGTCTCAGATGGCATGGTGGACGCGAATAATCAGCCCAGACCCCGCTTGGCGCGTGACGTTGCCGGCAGAAGCCCATGGCTATGAGAGGTATCCCAGTGGCAGACCAAGCCAGAGCTAGGCGTGGAGGCGGAAGTCGGCCGGGGCCAGGTAAACGCGGCGAGGACCTCAGGGCTCGCCTGAAGCCAGAGAGCCGCTCCGCGGGACCCCACTGCCCGAGTTATGGTTAATCACCCCAAGTTCATACACTCTACAATTGGTGTATCAAAAAATCTATTCCCATGTACAAATCGTTGTCCAAAATCATCAACATCAATCCATTTCACTAGGGCCCGGATATACATTCCTTATATAAGGTTCTAGTTATCATGGATTATATGTACTATGTACCACTTGTTAGAAGTCCATGTTCACTAGTATGTTCACTCCCCAATACACTTGTCAATACACAGTTTAAGGGGTGAGGTGATTGGTCATATATGCATTGCCCAGCACCTCCGCACCATAGCATCACTCGCCTCCGGGAACAGTGCACCACGAACCATTTCCACCTTCCCCAGCCACTGGAGTCGCTTGAACTGGAAGAAAGCCGGGCTGCGCTACTGGTACAACGCGAGTCCCACGCACTGGTGCAGGACCTCAAGTGGGAGCAGGCGCGGAACAATAAAAGCAGGCAAGTCCTCTACAGCCTCCTTCTACACAGGGCACAACAACTTAGTGTTGACGTTTTGGAGATGTGTGCGTGACTAGCTACTGGCCACAGGTGGCAGGGTGACGACTTAAACCTGAGAAGCTGACTACGAGCTTTCAAGTTAATAGACTGGGCTCTTGACCCAATTTTGTGCATTCCTCAATGCTCCTTCATCCCAGCTCTGCCTTTTCTCCCTATACCGCCATTTCTCTCTCACACATTGCAGCAAAACCAGCAATAGCCGTCGTCAACCAGATCACGCCAGCTCCAAGCTCAAGCACAGATCGGAGGGTACTCATCCTGGCCATTGTTATTCCTACCATATTCGTCATTTCCATCGTTGCCTTTGGAATTGTGTACGCATGCTCTCGCAACCGCCGCCTTTTGAAGCTCATCAACAAGGGTCTTTTGCAACGTACGTTTCTAGAATTTGCATTTCCCAACCCCCTCCCATTTTCCTGGAGCTGCACTTTATGAGCTCACCAATGCTTTCGCACGTATAGTCAATTGGGTCATGTTGCAGTGAAGTCAGAGAAAGATACTAAACTCTTGCAATTTGGTAATGAAACCATCCTGATCTTTTGTAGACGGCCATGTGCATCAAAAACCTTCCTCCACCTGAAATGCAGCAATTCATCCATGAACCCATTTGAAAAAAGGGCACACTTTTCTTCCTCCATAAGTTCATCCTGGATGGCTACTTTTATCCCGTCGTTTCTTTCTCCATCCTCTATGTTGAGTGAGGTGGTGATGTGGCGTGACAACTTTTCAAAGATAGGTGTTTTTAAGGTAAATCTTGGTTAATGAGAAGGAACATGCAAATGCCGCCCCTAACCAGCACATCAACGGGGTATAAAAACATGCAAAAGCCACCATCCACGACACAAGGAGGAGAGGAAGAGCAAGAAAACAAGCGTCAGGGAATGAAGAGACTCTCCTTGCCATCCAATGGCACAGTGTAGCAGAGGTCAGACAGCATAACAGGGCCAAGGGGGCCATGGCCGTGACAGCTCAACAGGCATGACACTGCTCAGCGCCGGGTCAAGTCCAACATCCTCTCCTTGGCGCAGAGGATGCAACTCCAAGTTTGTCCCGGGGTTCAAGCTTGTATTGGCACGTATGTGGGTAGTGAGACCCACGTGCCCGTTGAAATGGGACCTCGGTGGCTGCTGTTGGAGCGGACATCGCCGAGCCGCTCTCGCGTCCCGCCGCTCGGGCCTAGCCCCCCTTGAGCCTGCTGTGGCCCTTTTGATGCGCTCTCGCCGTTCACGGCCAGTGACACCAGACGTCCGTTCGCTGGTTCACCCAAGCAGAGGTGAGTTGTGTCCTCGGCAAAGGCGGCTCTGGGCAGTGGTGCCATCCGCCTGACCAAAAAAAAAACATGCAAAAGTTGCCACCCACGACACAAGGAGGAGAGGAAGAGCAAAGATACAAGCGTAGAGGAATGAGGAGACTCTCCTCGCCATCCAACGGCATAGTGTAGCAAAGGTCAGACAGCGTAACAGGCCCGAGGGGCCACGGCCGCGGTAGCTCAACAGGCGTGACACTGCTCAGCACCGGGTCAAGTCGCACACGCCACAGGCCAAAGTCGTGGAGCACATGATAGTGCTGCCTAATCCTAGAAACGGAGAGCCGTTGCGCAAACAAGGACACTGCCCACGCCGACCACCCCGGTTGGTGAGCCTCGTTGCGCCTGCCCCGACCCCTCTCGAGGCACAACACCGCCAAGAGACTAATGAAGCACCAACAATCCGGGCCAAGACCGCCGAAGGTCTCCCAAGACACTGTGCGCAGGCACTACCTGGGCAGTTGCGCAAGGGCAACCCTGTAGTGTTTTTCCTTCACAGCCTCCACCGTCGGTAGAGCCTGCCCCTCCTCCACGTTGTCGGACTGGGTGTCCACCGTGGTGACGTCCACCACCCACGCTATGCCCTAAGCTGAGTCAAACACGAGGACATCCGGTTGTAGCCCCCCGACAACAAGCCCTCCGGCTCCACCATCGCACGGAGGGATGCTCCTAGCAAATCTCCACCAACTTGTCTTGTATGGCATGGCAAATAATTGGCCCAGACCCTGCACAGCACGTGACATGTCCCAGCAGGAGCCCATGACCACCATGGATGGAGAGATATCCCAGTTGCAAACCCAGCCAAAGCTGGGCGTGGAGCCGAATGTCGGCCGGGGCCAAGTAGAGACGATCCTCGGGGCCTGGTGGGCTCGCTTGAAGGTAGAGAGCCACCCCGCGGGACCCAACCGCCCAACACCTCCGCGCCATAGCCTCATACGCCTCCGGGAACAATGCAGCCCTCACCATCTCCACCTCCTCCAACCACTGTAGGCGATGGTAATGGAAGAAGGACGGGCTGAGCTGCTAGTACAACCCCCGACCAGCGCACTGGCAAAGGAGTGAGCGCAACAATTGAAGCAGGCAGGTGCTCTACAGCTTCCTCCCAAAGAGGACACAAGAACTCCATCTCACGAGTCACAGGAAGGTGGGAGCCGAAGAGGACATGAAGAGACTGGAGTAAGGCCGCAGAAGAGCACGCGTAGTCAAGATAGGCCCTCGGAGCCGCAGCGAAAAGGCCCATGCACCTAGCGCCAAACGGCAACTACGCTTGGAGCCACGCCAATCCTGTAGAGTGCCAGCATGGGAATTTGGCAGGACCTCCACCACCCCCAGGATGCCCTGGAGAGCCCTCCACACTGCGGAATCAAAGTCCTGCAGCACCCGCAGCCAGTCAGCATTGGAGGGCAGAGCGCGAACAAGGAAGTCCGCCCGCGGAACGATACACAGCTGGAGCATCACCGTCGCCTACGGATCCTCTAGCCGCGGGGGCAACTGAAGCTCACGGGTCTGCTCACGCAAGCACTCCTCCCAGCACCTATGAAAGCCAGTAGACCGAATGGGACAGCCCAACAGCTCCACCTCCTCCGTTGTCGATGGAATCCCTGCCAACACACCTGGAAGAGGGTCCCCCTACTGCTGCCACAGGAGACACTTCTTCGGCTGAACCTGAAGCCCCTGGTTGCTAGCCACTCGGAACATGAGGAGAAGCACCTGACAAAAGCCTCCGGGTGTGCACAAATGGTGGTGTCATCCTGGAAGGCCCCAACGTGCCCCAACGCAACCCCCTCCTTGCTACGAAACTCTCCCTCACCCGCCTGCAAGACCGGCACAACGGCCAAGTAAAAAAGAGTAGGCCCCAACGGATCACCCTACCGCACCCCACGCTGGCTCTCCAAGACGGCCAGCGCACTCACCCCAAAGAACAGTAGCTGCCCTGGGGACGTGCATAGTTGTCGTAAGAAAGGCAACCAACAGCCGAGATCCCTATCACGCACCACCTCAAACACGTAGTTGCGCTCAGCCTCGTTCAAGGTGTTGCCAATATCGAGGCGCAGAAGCCAGAATGAGGGACACGCACCTAAGATGGCCCGTACCCCCCGCACCAGCAGCGCCGCCCCCTCTGACACGCCCACCCCGAACTGCAAAGGTTGCAATGCCTTCATCATCTTCTCCTTATCTCAGAGCAGCAAGACCCGACCAGCCAGTCGGAACAATGTCTTCCCCACGGCAATGGGTCGAACCCACTCCTCCTCGGTGTCCCCCTTCACAAGGGAACGAGGCGACTACGCCCCAAGAACGTGGAAGCCTCCCGCGGCAGCACCCCGGCAAGGATGAGACAAACCACAGCCGTCAAAGACTCCAGCCCACCCGGGGTGTCAAGGATGAGGTTACAAAGCATTTAGCAAGTCAGAGCCACTGGACCGGCCCGAGAGCCCTGCGGCGCCTCTCGCAAGGCCTCCACAACTAGATCCTCCATAATTGTGTTGAGGAGAACGTCCTGTTAACCCCCTTTGTGCCCTCCCGGGGCACGAAGGGGGTTAACAGGGACGCCGACGGAGGAACACACTCCTGTAGAGCCCGGCGAGTGCTCTCTGTACCAGCAGCCGAAGGCCACGTCGCGAGCATCTCCATACCTCGGCCTGGAGCACCCAGTGTACCATGCGAACTGCACGCCGCCACTGTCCCTCTGTCGCTACAAGTTGTTGCGTCAACAAGAGGCGAGTTGTAGGCCGCATGGGAGGGGCAAGGGGAAATGCAGCTCTGCTCGACTCCATCACCGCCTCCACAAGACCCGCCCAGTCACCCTGCACAAACCTCCGATTGCGCTCCAGTATAATCTTATGCTTGGGACGACGACGCCCCTCCCCACGCCCCAAACATAGCCCTTGATCTTGCTCTTTTGACGTCACCGTCCGACACAACAAGACCTAGAGGTGGAGGAGGAGAAACCAGCATGCGTGCAGGGCATCAGCGTCAAGGGACGGACCCACCATCGAGGACAAACAGTGCTCAAAGATAGTTGCAACCCTCCGGCGCGACTCCTAGTACACGCACTGCTTAACCTCAGGTACCGAGATGAGAGAAGAGTGGTTGACACCCACTTGGTGGACTACCACCCCACCAAGCCGCTCCCAGCTCATATCAGCAAGACATTCCCATGCTGTGTAGATGGGGATGTCTTGGATTGGCCAGACCGCTCCCCCAACCTCCAAGAGACCCTCCAAACCCCCTCGCACCAAGTCGACAGCGTCTAGCAAGGCCGTCCCCCCCCCCC
>SZWC01019978.1:25439-51006 GCA_023375785.1 Penium margaritaceum
GGGGGGGGAGGGGGGCGAGGAAGGGGGAGGGTGGGGGAGGTTGACGGGAAGGTGTGAGGGGCAATGGGATGTGAGGCGGAGGGGGAGAAGGCCGGTGCCGGCCGGCGGAAGGAGAACGGGCCGCTGAAGACCTTGCCACCGAGGAGACCACCGGCGGCCGCGGAGGAAGGGAGGGGAGGGAGTCGAGGACGAGAGGTGCTAGCAGAGGAGGAGGCAAAGGAAGAAGAGAGGGAGGAGGGGAAGAGGGGGGAATGGAAGGCGTGGAGGGGAAGGAGAGGGGGGCAGAGCAGAAAGGGGAGAAGAAACAAAGTTGGAGAGAACCGAGAGGAGGGTGGGGAGACGGGAGGATGAGGGAGGGGGAGAGCTCCCGCTGGAGATGTTGCTGTCGCCACTGCTGCTGCCGCCGCCACCGCGGCGCCGCCTGCCGAAACTGCTGCTGCCCCGTTGCCATGTCCACTGCCCCTGCCACTGCTGCTGGAAGGCGTCGCCAAGCACGCTGCTGCTGCTGTGGCAGGAAACGCCACGCCTACGGTGACATCCACAGCTGCGAAGGGAGAGGGTGCGAGGCCAGAAGGAGGACAGCGGCTGCCGCTACCACTGCCACTGCCGTTGCTGTTGCTGAAGTTGCAGCAGCACCTGCTGCTGCTGCTGCTGCTGCTGCTGCTTCTGCTGCTGCTGCTTCTGCTGCTGCTGCTGCTGCTGCTGCTGCCGCTTCTGAGACAGTGGCTGCTGCCATTCCTGCTGCTGCTACTGTTGCCGCTACCGCTACTGCGGCTGCTGTTGGTGCTGTGGTGGCCGCTGCTGTTCCAAGGAACAGCTCGTAAGGAAGAGGTCTCAGGTCGCAGGCCGTAGGTCGCAGGTCGCAGGTCGCAGGTTGCAGGTCGCAGGTCGCAGGTCGCAGGTTGCAGGCCGAGGGTCGCAGGTCGCAGGTCTCAAGTCGCCAGACGCAGCTGGCAGGTAGCGTCAGGCCAGCTAGCAGGTCGTCGCTAGCAGGTCCTAGCGTCAGGCCACCTAGCAGGTCGTCGCTAGCGTCAGGCCGGCTGGCAGGTCGTCGCTAGCGTTGGGCCAGCTGGAGGATGATGCACATAGTGTGTTGAAGACCTCGTCCTCACATAGAATAGTTTCTGAAGAGAAAAGGATGAAGCTTTAGCTGGATGTAAGCCTCAGAGGTGCAATTAGTGCCCTACCCTGCCATGACCTCGTCCAAATAATTCCACCATCCACAATGATTTCATTCTTGAGTAAGGGTGAGGGTGCACGAAGTCCTCTGATGTCAACACCAGGCACATCCCACATCCTATTGCATGACGTGTCGAAGTTTGTCTCAGTATGAAATCGTCAAATTTCCTCCTCTTCACAGCACCGGCAGCTCATCTGTCATGCTTACCTGGTTTGTAACTGTTCCCTTCCCACCTTGGGACCACTCCTTCAAACTCTGCAATATGCTTCCCCTATTTGTCCTCCAGTCGATTTCAATGTGCTTCTTTATTTGGTACCCCGCCCATGACCCTATGCCACACAGGATTTCACTTGAAAGAGCTGAAGGCAGCCACCAACAACTGGAACACAGCGATAGGCAAGGGCGGCTACGGAACTGTGTACAAGGCTGTGCTTCAAGATGGAAGAACACTGGCTGTGAAGCGCTTGGACCAAGGGTCAAAGCAGGGTGATAAGGAGTTCATCCATGAAGTGGAGTTTCTCTCCCGTGTCCACCACCGCCACCTTGTCAACCTCGTTGGCTTCTGCGACGAGAACGACGAGAGGGCACTTGTGTACGAGTACATGGCCATGGGCAGCCTGCATGACCACCTGCATGGTATGGGTAGGAACCTTAGTTTCTACCTCCAATCCAAGGAGAAGTGATGTGCAAGAGAATGAAGGGGAGAGGGGGGCTCAATGTGAAGGTCACAGAAATGAAGGATGAGAAAGGACTATTCAGGGTTGAAATGGCAATAGAGAGGGAGTTGCATGGAAGGCTCCTGGTCAGGAGAAGGAAAGAAGAGGAAGGAGAAGAGCATAGAGATACATCCAGAATCCTTTCTTGCCTTTGCGCACTTCATTCTTGCTTGCATTCCCAAACGCATTGACACACCACTTTTCCATCACCAGTAGTGCCTTAGTGGGGTTCCTTCACCACACTCCCATCTACTCTGCACTTGCTACACTCTTTTTTTGTTTCTATTTTGCTTTTCACAGGAAAACCAGGAAAGCGGCATCTTCTCACATGGGACTCTCGTTGCAAAATTGCCATCCACGTTGCTCTTGGCATAGAGTACCTCCATTATGGCGCAGACCCTCCGCTCATACACAGGCGAGCTCCTGCCCTTCTTATGCACATTGCACATGCATGACACATAGACACACCGTTCATAACACAATGATGTATGCTGTACGCTTTTTTCTGTTTTTTTTTTGTCTGAATGAACAGAGAGCATCATTCAAGTCAGTGGCATCCATTTGTCTTGGATTCTGGTCTCTGCCTGACAAGGAAAGAGGCTTTGCATGCTCCCCTTTCTTCAGACAGCGCTCCCAATTTTTAAAAAAAAAAACAAAACAAAACAAAACAAAAAAACCCGAGATGGCATTCAAGGGTTTCCAGGGGCCGGTTAAACATTTTGAAACCCTTTTGTTTCTTTCTTTCTTTTAGAACTTGATTGATGACAGGGAACATGCAAACGCCGCCCCTGACCGGCACAACATTGGGGCATAAAAGCATGCAAACGATGCCACCCACAACACAAGAAGGTGGAGAGGAAAAGCAGGGAAACAAGTGTCAAGGAATGAGGAGACTCTCCTCCCCGTCCAATGGAAGAGCTTTTTCATGACAGAGCAGCACTTAAGTGTTGAAAACGTCTAAGGAAGGGTTACGGAATATGAGAAGTATCCTTCAGGTCTACAATGAAGGAGGTTGGCCAGGGCGTCAAATACATTCCTTGGGTTTTTGGCATTTGAATGGAACATTGAGATCTCTACCACTTTTGCACTGTGGTAGGGTGCACCGCCCTTGAAAGGAAAAAAGCTTCTCGCCCTGTGGACCTGTCCCACTTGTCCTGCATAGACACTCTGGAGGAGGAGCAAGATCATGCTCCCCCCTCCTGAATTCTCCTTCCCCCACTTCTCTCTAGTATATTCTTCCTTCCACCCTTACTCCACCCTTGTTCCGTAGGAAGAATGATCTAACCATGTGCTTATGCCCGTCTGTTGCAGCATTGTCTCTCTTTGTGAAAAAAAAAGTACTCTGTAAAAAATGGAAGGAAAAAAAGGAGCATAGAGCTTTCACAAAGTGGGACATTACCAACTAAGAAGTGGATCCTCCTCTCTAAACCAACTTTTGTACATGATAGAATGCTACTTCAATGCAAGAATCTAGACAAGGTTGTGCAAGTGCCTTCTGCAACTAATGGTACAGCCAAGTATGTCAATGATACAAATGTCCTGGTCTTTGTGCCGACTTGCCACAAGGTGTGGTAGGTATGGTGTTCACCATCCTTTAGAACTTCGTTTCATCTTCTAATCCATAGTCCCCCCCCCCCACCTGGCCCTTGCTCCCCATAACCTCTGGGAAAATGATGGACCCCTGCAGGGACATCAAGTCTGCCAACATCCTCCTTTCTGATGACGGCTACGCCAAGGTAGCCGACTTTGGTCTCTCGAAGGAGGCACCGGTTGTGGGTGAAGGGTCCAGACAGCCAGCACAGGCATTGCCCTTGGCAACAGCAGTGTGTGGTTCATTTGGGTTCCTTGATCCCGAGTACATCAACACGTCCCTCCTTTCAGTGAAGTCTGACGTATACAGCTTTGGAGTGGTGCTGCTGGAGCTCATCACTGGCCACAAGTCTGTTCACAAAACTGCTGATGGGCGGGAGCCACTTGGCTTTTGGGTGAGCACCACAATGCTGCTCTTTCCATCGTTGGGTTTGAAAGGTGGGAAGGTCCATCAAGGACGCCCTCTCAATATTGTGGTGGCAGGCCTGGGCCCATACATTGTGCCAAAACAGCTGATTCACATGTGCAAGAAAGCTGATTTCACTGTTTGTTGGATGTTGCTGAGGTTATTCTCCTTTCTTCCAATGTAGAAGTCCATGCACCGACATCTATTACAGGTCTTCCATGATTCAGAATCTCATTTGTGAACTTCCAGGCTCAAGAGTATCTGGAAGACAAAAAGAAGACTCTTCTTATGGTCGATCCTGCTCTTGAAGGCGACATCGACCACAACGAGCTCTTTTTGCTTTGCGACATAGCCCGGGCTTGTGTGCAGGTCAGTTCATACTTCTGTAATCTTGTTGCAATCCTGAACTTCTCCCATTTTCACCTTGAAATTTCTGGTTCCCTATTCTAACCGATGGATGTCTGTTGCCTTTTTCTGACTGGCTTGTTTCACCTTTTTTTTGTGCTCAATCCAATTTTCACGGTCCAGAAAGCATCTGCTGACCGGCCTACGATCCGTGACGTGGCAAAGGCATTGGTGCAGAATCTGGGCTCCGGCAATGTATCTTTCTCTAGCCAGCAACAGGATTCCGGATCCCTCAGCACAATGTCTTCGTCTGACATCAGAAGCACGGAGGCCAGCACCAGCAATCCCACCTCCTCTGACTCGGAAGACCCTGAGCTTTGGCACCAAAGCTACTCGGAGACACTGTCGTGGAAGCCCGACTCCGATGTGAATTGCCGCTAGACCTGCAACGTTACCATGGCCCATGGTGCCGGAAGAATTTCCTTCTTTTGTGCACGGCCATGATGAGTTGAGCCACCACAAGGTCTTAGAACTTGAATGAGTAATTGGAAGGGCAGTGACAGGGAACGAGACTTTTTGTGTCGTGGTGGAGTAGACCATGGTTCAGAAACAGTATGTGGCGTGGATTTCTTAACATTTCCTTTTTCGTCTGCATCTTGCCATGTTTCCCACAGACCAACAAGAAAGAGGGGTAGGGGGGCAAAGATCGAGACAGGTGGGTGGATGAAAGGCAAAACTGGCCTTGGAACCATGCTTGGAGGCTTGTAGGTCGATCGACAGCCTTTTGCCTGGAGAAGTGATGAGGCCAAGTGTGGTTGTGGCTCTGCATAGGTGGGCTGAGGGTGTGCCGTTTTCCTTCTCTTTTAACATCTGACCCTTGCATGGATCTCCAGCAGTGTTCTGTGATCCACATTGCATGTCAAAAGCGCGGGAAGAAAAATGCAACTTTGACAGAGGAGCTCATTTCTCCTTGATAGAGGCTCCGTGGTTGTAAAGAAAATTGGTCATGTTGGACCTTTTGCAGGTGTTTGGTCCATGCTTGTTTTTCTCCACAATCTGTGGCAGTATGAGTGTTGATTTTCTCTTACGATGAGATTGTGCCTATTGGTGGCGGTAGGTGACTATAGGTTCCAAGAAAGTTAGCATCTAGTCAAAACAACTAGCTAGAAGGACAGAGAAGGGACAAGTTCATTTCAGAATGGCTAGAAATGTTACATATTGCCCCGTGCCACGCCCTGGAGTTGCCGTTTTCAGGGTGATGGCTCCAGATCCTTGTGCAGTACATGTTGGCAAGCATAGGATGATGTTTCAGAAACTAGAGGGCACTCTGGACCAGCTGCAATTTGAATCGCAGAAATTGGCTAAGAATTGAGGGAGTTATGGTCCGTCAAAGTTGGGAGCTGGTGCTGGCCGTCCGGGTTTGGACGACAGACTTGGTACCGGCCGGAAACATGATAAGGCAATGACCAGTTCGACTCCCACTACGCACACCATGGCCGAGGCGCCCCTTGGGAAATTCTAGCAGCAATATCCCATGGTTCATTGGAGTCATGTGCGCTTCGGAATGGTGTTCTGATGCTTCATTGGGGTCCACGGCGCTTGGGGCGCCCCTCACTCAAGCTAGTGCTCTGTCAGGGACAAAGACTCAATGATGCACTCCGAATCGCGTACTGGACGCTACAGTGGTCCAAATAACGCACGGTTTGGCGAGTTGAAAAGCTTGTGACTAGCACTATAACTTTGTTAATGTGATCTCTGTCCAGTTATCCACTTAAAATTGATCCCCAGCTCTTCGAACTTTGGGTGTTGCTTAATTCCGTCAGAACTCTGGTCATATAGTGTGTGGCGACCAGAAAGCGCACACTTCGTGTAAGACTGCTGTCCAAAAGAGCTGTGAACCTCATGATGTGGTCAGGCCATGTTGGAACCACATTTCCAACAGAGGGTTATGGGCCCACGGCCCTGACCGGTCCCAAACTTTCACGGCTTCCGCGGTGGACAGGACGAGCGTCTCTGACAACCTCGCTGTCAACGTCTGACAACTCAGGTAGCAGAAGCACAACATGGCGCTGAAAATGGAGTCACAGCTGATCCATAAGTATGCGGGTGGCCCTGGCTTTGGGCTGTGGAGGTGGCACTTTGAGATCTACCTCGCACACAAGGGGCTACTCGACTTGCTGAAGGGCATGGAGGTCCTCGATGAGAAGACCGCGAAAGACGAAGAGGAGCAAGCCTTTGCAAAGAAAATGCCGAGGTGCTCATGCTCTTGTTTGCGTCTACCACCGAGAACCGGCAGGGCTACTTCCAAGGCAGCGCGCTGGCTGCCGAGGTATGGAAAACGCTTTGCACCATCCACCAATCGACGTCGCTTGCAAACCGGATCTTCGCGATGAAGCAGCTTAACGGTGAGGATCGAGGAGGGCGAGGACATCCTCGTCGCCATGCAGCAGATTGAATCGCTCGCCTCGTAATGCAATGATGTGGGGTGGAAGGTCGACTCTCAACTGCAGACGACGGCCCTCCTCATGGCTCTACGTGACAGTTGGAGCCCCCTCATTACCGTCCTTGGTGGATGGGCGAAGACCAAGCTCACTTATGGCGCAGTCGCCGAGTAAATCTATAACGAGGCGCAACGTCGCAGTGGCGGTGAGGCCTCGTCGTCCTCATCGGCTCTTGTCACCATAACGCGTGGTGGCGCCAGTGGCAGCAAGGGAGGCGGCAGAAAGGGTGGCGGCAAGAAGGGCGTCAAGAAAGGTGTGTGCCACAATTGTGGCAAGGAGGGCCATTGGGCCCGCGAGTGCCCGTAGGAGATGAAGGCCGACGGCAAGGAAGCCAAAGGCAAGAAGGCGCTCCTCAATAGTACCACAAACCACAACCTCGAAGGGGCCAACAGGTGGTGCCTGGATTGCGACGCCCAGGAGCACACGCAAGTCAAGAAGGTGGGATTCATCCGCTACACCAAATCTGCCAAGTCTATGGTGGTCGCGAACAACAAAGTCGAGCCGGCGGCCGGCCAAGGAGACATTGAGGTGGAGGTGGAGATGAACGGTAAGAAGATGTTGCGTGTCATCCGTGATGTGCAACATGTCCCCGGCCTGGCTGACACTTTAAGTGTTAGTCGCTTGACGGATAAGGGGTATGAGGTGCTCTTCCGCATGAAAGGCACAATGGTACGCATGGACGGCGATGGCGAGGTCGTGCTGGAGGCAAAGTGCGAGCGCGGTCTCTACATCGTGGAGACAAAGGTGATACCTGCAGCAGCAGACACAGCAGATTCACAAGAACGCGCCGTCAACTTGGCCAAAAGAGGGGGAGCTGATCTAGAGCTCTGGCACCGGCGGCTGGGGCATTCGTCACCCATAGTAGTGAAGGAGATGGCGAAGCGTAACATGGTCTGCGGCCTCGACATCACCGATGCAGCAGATGCAATGGAAAATGCAGTAGTGCATAAGAAATGTGAGCCTTGCATTTTGGGCAAGGCGATGTGGAAGTCGTTCAACGAGAACGTTTGACGCGCCTAGGACCTGTTGGAGATCATGCACAGTGATGTGTGTGGACCATTCAAAACTTCGTCCAAAGGTGGTTCGCGGTACTTTGTTACCTTCATCGATGACTGCAACAGAAAAATCTATGTGTACTTCATGTAACGGAAAGGCATGGTGCTGGACCGGCTAAAAGAGTAGGTCACCACGGTGGAGAGGCAGACTGGCCGAAAGGTCAGAGCGCTACGCAGCGACAACAGCAGAGAGTACGTGGGCTGCAGTGAGTGGTTGAAGGAGTAGGGCATCAAGTGGTAGCCCACAACTCCCTACTCGCCACAATCTAATGGCATGGCGGAGCGAGTAGACGAGACGCTGCTGAAAATGGTGCAGACGATGCTCGTGGACGCGGGATGCCGCGGAACTTCTAGGTGGAAGCGGTGCATGCAGCAAGCTACACCATCAACCTGACCCCGACAGCGGTGCTGAAGGGGAAGAGCAGCTGGAAGACGCCATAGGAGGTATGGAGCGTGCGCAAGCCAAGTGTGGCACACCTGAAGGTCTTCGGGTGCAAGGGGTATGCGATGGTGCAGGCGACACAACGGCGCGACGGAAAACTAGACCCACGCGCCAAGCCATGTCTCTTCCTTGGCTATGAGAGCGCGCTTAAGGTGTACCGGCTCTACAAAATGATCAAGGAGGAGGTCTTCAGCAGCTATGATGTTGAGTTCGACGAGCAACAGACCTAAAGTAGCAGCAACAGTGACATCGGCGTGGTGGACTCTCCAAAGCAGGGGGAGTGGTTTCAGCTCCTAGCCAATGAGGAGGAGCCGATGGACGCCGACACTGACGAAGCGTCTTTGGAGTGCGACGGTGCTGGGGTGAAGCAGGGCAGCATTGCAAATGCAGGTGTTGCAGAGGCATAGGATGCACCAGCCAAAGTAGAGGAGGCCGAGGACGGGAATGGGGCTACCGAGGAGCAGCAACAAGACCAGTGGCCGACGTCACCAAAATCACTGCAACGCAACCGAAGGCAGCGGAATGCGGCAAAACGGTGTGACGTAGCAATGGGAAACTGGATCAACATGGCGTGCTGCATGATGGCAGCCGTAGCAGAGCCGAAAAGCGTGCAAGAGGCGCTTGCACGGCCTGAAGCGAAGCAGTGGGACACAACCATCAAGTCACAGCTGGCCTCCATTGCCGAGAACGACATTTGGGAGCTCGTGCATTGGCCGAAATGCGCCAAGGTCATCAGCTCCAAGTGGGTCTTCAAAACAAAGTACAACAAGGAGGGTACATTGGAGAAGTACAAGGCGCAGCTGGTGGCAAAGGGGTTTGCACAATGCAAGGGCAAGTACTACGACAAGACGTTCGCCCCCATTGCCAAGTTCACGAGCATCCGGGCAATCCTCGCGGTGGCAGCTGCCAAGGACATGGAGCTGCACCTAATGGATGTGAAACCTGCGTTCCTGAATGGCATTCTTGACAAGGAGATCTTCATGGAGGTGCAGGAGGGAATGAACACGCTGGAGGGCAAGGTGTGCAAGCTGTGCAAGTCTGTACGGGCTAACACAGTAGCCACGGTGCTGGTACCAGCAGATGGATGGCTACATGACGCACCTCGGCTTCAAGCGCTGTGAATCTGATCACAGTGAGTACATGCGGCGCAACAACCAGTTCCATCAGATCGTCGCACTCTACGTGGACGACCTGATTTTGTGATTGTCTGACCTGCAGGCTCAAAAGCCGCTGAAGGAGCAGCTGAGCAGCAGACTTCAGATGTCTGACATGGGGGAGTTGGAGTACTACCTCGGGGTGAGCATAACACGGAAGCAGAGGACGCGCACTCTTGAGCTGGGGCAGGCCAAGTATGTGGCCGGAGTGCTGAAGCGGTAAGTCATGGAGGACTGCAAACCAGTTGGTAGTCAGGTCTCCACAACCTGTGAACTGAGTGCAGCAATGTCGCCGCAAACAAAAGAAGAGCGGGAGGACATGGCGGGGGTGCCGTACCAGTCTGCGGTGGGTAGCCTCATGTACGCCATGGTGGCGACTAGACTGGACCTGGCCTACGGAGTGAGTCAAGTGAGCAGGTATGTGGCCGATCCAAGGCCACTACACTAGAAGGCGGTCAAGCGCATCCTCCGTTATCTGCAGGCGACGCAACACGCATGCCTGAGGTTCAACGGCAAGGGGAGGACCGACTCCTTGTGTCTGGTTTGCTACATGGATGCAGACTACACCGGCGACGTGGACAAGCGGAAGTCCACCTCCGGCTATGTGTTTTTCCTCGCAGGTGGAGCGGTCTCGTGGTGCAGCAGAAAGGAGGACTACGTCGTGACATCCACAGTGGAGGCAGAGTAGATCGCGCTGACCGAAGTGGTCAAGGAGGCGGTGTGGCTCCGCAAGCTATTTGGGGAGCTTGATGTGCCGCAAAGGGAGCCTATGGTGGTACAAGAGGACAACACCGGCTCCATCTTGCTGACCAACAACTTGACGCAGCATAGGAGGACGAAGCACATTGACGTGCGCTACCACTATTCGCGTGACATGGTCCAAAAGGGACAAGTTGTGCTACAACATTGTAGTACGACACACATGCTCGCGGATTGCTTGACCAAGGTGCAGCCCAGATATTGGCATGTCCTCAGTGTGGCAGGCCTTCGGCTTACGGGCTATGATGGGCTCAAGAGCGCTATGGAAGATGAGCAAGAGTGAGCAAGGAGGCATCCCGCATGGCAGGAGCAAGGGGGAGATTGTTACATATTGCCCTGTGCCATGTCCTGAAGTTTTCGTGTTCAGGGTGATGGCTCCAGATCCTTGTACAGTGAATGTTTGCGTGCACGGATGAATGTTTCAAAATCTAGAGGACACGCTGGACCAGCTGGACCAGCTGCAATTTGAATCGTGGCAATCGGCTAAGAATTGAGGGAGTTATGGTCCTTCAAAGTTGGGAGATGGTGCTGGCCGTCCGGGTTTGGACGGCAGACTTGGTACCAGCCGGAAAAATGACATGGCTGTGACCAGTTCGACTCCCACCACGCACACCATGGCCAAGGCACCCCTTGCGGGATGCTAGCAGGAAAATCCCATGGTTCATTGGAGCCATGTACACTTCGGAATGGCGGTCTGATGCTTCATTGGGATCCAGGGCACTTTGGGCGCCCGACACTCACGTTAGTGCTCTGTTAGTGACAGAGACTCAATGATACACTCTGAATTGCGTATTGGGCGCTACGGTGGTCCAAATCGTGTGCTGTTTGGTGTGTTGGAAAGCTTATGATTAGCACTATAACTTTGTTGATGTGGTCCGTGTCAAGAAATCCTCTTCAAATTGATCCCCAGCACTTTGGTGGAGCTGAATTCCGACAGAACTCTGCTCACATAGTGTGTGGCGACCAGAAAGCGCACACTTTGTCTAAGACTGTCAAAAGGATCCACGTGGTGCAGTCCGATGTTTTTTTGATCACCTCTATTGGTTCACGTCTACTGTTTTGAGCGAATGTAAGACTGAGCATGAGCTTTCCGGTGGCCTCACGATATGTGAGTAGGAATTTAGAGATAGTCCGTTTGCGAAGGGAATAATGTCGTTATAAGTTGGTTTTTCTACATGAACATGATCACACCAATTATAGGGCTTGTTATTTTCTTTCTAATGCACTTAACCGCGCGTATTTCGGCCAAGCGTAGCCCAAGCTACGCTTGCCGAAGAGCAGGTCTCACCCACCACAGAAACGCACGCCTCCATGGCGCGCACACGCTGTGGCGCCTTCTTTCACGTGCGAAGCGCCTTTCCCAAGGCGCAGATCTCATTACACGTGATGTATGGGCCTCCTGTGCTGTTTCCATGCATCTTCCCCACTTTTGGGTCGAGTTTGGTGTTGGGGTGTGACGAGGTTAGAAACCTGTCCGTGGACCTACAGTCAGAATTTTGACGGTCCTTGAGTAACAAAATATACTACTGAGTTTCGGATGCTAAGCCATGATTTTGGCTAAGTCCCTCAGTAACAACCTGCACTACTGGATTGGTGGATGATCCACCTAATCAGGTGGATTGACAACCGGACACCTTGGCAGGCCTGCCGCAGCAATTTCTGCAGATGGTATTTTTCTTACTCAATCCGGTCGATTATCCACAGGATTTCGAGTCGCAGCCGGCTCCCAGAGCCACTGTGCACACCCCAACTTTGGAAGGCCATATCTCCCTCGATACTTGTCTGATTCCGGTGAAGCAACTTCCATCAAATTCAGAACTTGTCAACCACGAGGAGCAATCATCCATTTTAGGATATGAGCAATCCTTGAGTCGCCAGATGCGCTGGAGTGGAGTTTCCACTTTTTGACACGTCGTCGGCTCCTCTCGGCGCCGCACTTGGGCATGCGGAGGGGCAATTTTCAACATTTTCCCCCTTGCACCTGGCATGCCCGCTACTCCACCTTGCTCTTACTCATCTTCCGCTGCGTTCTCCAGACCATCATAGCTGGTCATCCCAAACGCGGCCACGCTCATCGTGTGCCGGTCCGCGGGTTGCGCCTTGGTCAAGCAATACGCAAGCATGTTGTGTGTGCTGCAGTGCTGCAGCACCACCTGCCCCTTCTCGACCATGTCCCATGCGTAGTGGTAACGCACGTCGATGTGCTTTGTCCTCCTGTGCTTCGTCGGGTTGTTAGTCAACGAGATGGAGCTGGTGATGTCCTCTTGCACCACCATTGGCTCGTTCTGTGGCACGCACAGCTCCCCTAGCAACCTGCGGAGCCACACCGCCTCTTTGATTGCCTCAGCCAGCGCGATGTACTCTGCTTCCACTATGGAGGTGGCGACGCAATCCTACTTCCTGCTGCACCATGAGACGCTGCACCAGCGAGGAAGAACACGTAACCGGATGTGGAATTCCGCTTGTCCACATCCCTAGCATAGTCTGCATCGGTGTAGCAGAAAAGGCACAAAGGGTCTGCGCGCCCTTTGCCGTCGAACCTCAGGCGTGCGTGCCGCATCGCCTGCAGGTAGCAGAGGATGCGCTTGACCGCCTACTAGTGTAGTGGCCTAGATCGGCCACCTACCTCTTCACTTGGCCCACCACGTAGGCCAGGTCCAGTTGAGTCGCCACCGTGGCGTACATGAAGCTGCCCACCGCCGATTGGTAGGGCACCCCTACCATATCATCCCGCTCTTCTTTTGCTTGTGGTGCAATTGCCGTACTCAGTTCACAGGTCGTCGAGACAAGACTGCACACTGGCTTGCAGTCCTCCATGCAGTACCGCTTCAGCACCTCGGCTATGTATTTGGCCTGTCCTCGCGCAAGCGTGTGTGCCCTCCGGTTCCGCGTAATGCTCACCCTGAGGTAGAACTCCAGCTACCCCATGTCCAACATCTGGAACCTGCTGCTGAGCTGCTCTTTCAGTTGTGGTAGGCTCGGCAAGTCTGAGGAGCACTAGATCAGATCGTCCACATAGAGTACGACGATCCGATGGAGCTTCTTGCTGGGCTGCACGTATACAATGTGATCCGCCTCATAGCGCTTGAAGCCGAGTTGTGCCGTGAAGCTCTCCATCTCTTGGTACCAGCATCGGGGTGATTGTTTTAGCCCGTACAAGGACTTCTGCAGCTTGCACACCTTGCCCTTCGGCGCCTCCACCCCCTTCAGCTCCTCCATGTAGATTTCTTTGTCGATGATGCCGTTGAGGAAGGCTATATTTACGTCCATTTGGTGGAGCTCCATGTCCTTTGTAGCTGCCACCCCGAGGATCGCCCGGATGCTTGTGAACTTGGCGACAGGGGTGAATGTCTCATCGTAGTGCTTGTCCTTACGCTGTGCGTACCCCTTTGCCACAAGTCATGCCTTGTACTTTTCAACTACACCTTCTTTTGTGAATTGGTCTTGAAGACCCACTTGGAGCTGATGACCTTGGCATCTTTCGGCCTGTCAGCCAGCTGCCATGTGTCGTTTTCAGCAATGGACGCCAACTCTGACTTGATGGCAGTGTCCCACTACTTCCCCTCGGGTCTTGCAAGTGCCTCTTGCACGGTCGTCGGTTCTGTCGATGCAGCCAGCATGCACCGTGTCATGCCAATCCATCCTCTGATGCCTGCTTCGAAATGCTTCCCCACTCTCCGTTGCCTCCCGCTACAGCGTGGCAGTGTCTCCTCGCTCTGCCGCAATCCTTCCTACTTAGCTCGCTCCAGTGAATCATCGACCGGAAGACTCTCGGAGGATCCCTCTTGCTCCGATGAACCATCAACCAAACGGGCAACGCGTCCGGAGTATTTTTCTCTGGTGCCTGACGCGAACTCCACTGGGAGTGCGTGATTCGGCACACGCGGTGCCTCCTTCGACGAATCATTCCGTCGGATCTCCAACCCAGCTGTATCGTTGCCAGAGTCCTCCCCATCGGCTACTGCTCTTGCTGCACCGCCGCTCTCTGACGCCGCATCATCGACCTCCGCGTCCACCAGCTCCTCCCTGTAGTCAAGGAGGTAGAACCAGTCCCCCTGTTTTGGAGTGTCCCGACGCTCATGTCATTGCTGCTGCTGCTGAAGCTCTGCTGCTCGTCAAACTCAACGTCATGGCTACGGATGATCTCTTACGTGCGCGGGTCTCAAAGCCAGTACGCCTTTTGCGAACTCTTGTAGCCGAGGAACACGCACAGCTTCGCCCGCGGTTCCAGCTTACTGTCGTGTCATTGTGCTGTCTGCACCATCGCGTGCGCCTTGCATCCGAACAACTTCAGGTGTGCCACGTTTGGCTTGCGCCCACTCCAGACCTCTTGCAGCGTCTTCCAGCCGCCCTTACCCTTCAGTACCGCTGTTATAGTGAGGTTGATGGTGTAGCTCGTTGTACGCATAGCCTCCGCCCAAAACCCTCGCGGCAATCCCGCATCCACAAGCATGGTCCACACCATGTTGAGCAGTGTCTAGTTCGCCCGCTCTGCCACTCCGTTGGACTGTGGCCAGTACGGCGTAGTGGGTTCCAACTTGATGCCCTGGTGCTTCATCCACCCGCTACAACCCACGTACTCTCCGCCATTGTCACTCAGTAGCGTTCTGACCTTCTGGCCAGTCAGCCTCTCCAACGTTGCGACGTACTCCTTCAGCTGGTCCAGGACCTTGCCTTTCCACTTCATGAACTACACGTAGAGCTTCCTGCTAGAGTCTTCAATGAAGGTGACAAAGTATCTCGAGCCGCTGTTTGACGGCGTTTTGAACAGTCCGCACACGTTGCTGTGCACAACCTCCAGCAGGTGCTTTGAGCGAGCCTCGTTCTCATTGAACGGCTTGCGTTGCGCCTTGCCCAAAATGCAAGGCTCACAATTTTTGTGCGCTGTTGCATCTATTGCCGCATCTGCTGCACCGTCGATGACGAGGCCGCGTACCATGTCGCGCTTTGCCATCTTCTTAACAGTTGCGGGCCGGAAATGCCCCACCCGTCGATGCCAGAGCTCCAAATCAGCACTTCCTCCCTTGGCCATATCGACGACGTGCTCCTGCGAGTCTGCTATGTCCGATGCCGTGGAGACCACCTTGGTCTCCACAATGTAGAGACCGCCCTCGCATTTTGCCTCCAGCACAACGTCACCGTCACCGTCACCGTCGATGCGCACCACTGCGCCTTTCCTACGGAAGAGCACCTCATATCCCTTGTCCGTCAAGCGGCTGTCACTCATGATGTCAGCCAAGCCAGGGACGTGGTGGACATCACGGATTGTGCACAGCTCCTTCTTAACGCCACGACTTCCACCTCCACGTCGCCTTGGCCGGCCGCCGGCTCGACTTTGTCGTTTGCGACCACAATCAACCTGGAGGACTTTTCGTAGGTGACGAATCCCACCGCGTTGTGCTCCTTGGCATTGGAATTTAGGCACCGCCTGCTGACCTTCTTGAGGAATTGGTTCTTGTTGCCATTGAGGAGTGACCTGCCCTTGCTATTTTTCCCGCCGGTCTTCGCCTCCTCTGGGCACTCACGGGCCCAATGGTCTTCCTTGCCGCAGTTGCCACACGCACCTTTCTTGGTGCTCTTCTCTATCGCATTTCCGCCGCTTCCTTTGCCCTTACTTCCGCCACCATATGTTTTCGTGACGAGGGCCGATGAGAAAAACGAGGACTCCCCGGAGCTCCGGCGCTTCGCCTCGTTGAGGATGTACTCTGCGATCTCGCCATAGGTGAGCTTGTCCTCCGACCATCCTCCGAGGATGGTGATGAATGGACCCCAACTGTCTGGTACGGCCATGAGGAGGGCCATCGTCTACAGCTGCTGTCGATCTTCCACTCCATGTCATTGCATTGTGAGGCAAGGGACTCGATCTGCTGCATGGTGGAGATGACATCATCTCCCTTCTCGATTCTCACCATGAGGAGTCATTTCATCGCGAAGATTTTGTTTGTCAGCAACTTGGATTGATGGATGGAGCAGAGTTTTTGCCAAGCTTCGGTTGCCAGCTTGCAGCCCTCGAAGTAGCCCCACTACGACTCGGCCATCCCAGACATCAGCATGAGTGCCTTCGTGTTCTTCTTTATGAAGGCATCCTTCCACGCTTCCGTCGCCGTGGCTTTGTCGAGGACTTCCTTTCCCATCATGACCTCAAGGAGCCCCTTATGCGACAGCTGAAACTCAAAGTACCACCTCCATAGCCCAATGCCTGGGCCACCCGCATACTTTGGGATGGGCTTTGTCTCCTTCTGCGCCATTTGCGCAGGTTCTACTCCAACGGGTTCTCAGAACTTCATGGCGATGTCCAAGATGAAGACCCCATGCGCTACGAAAGAGGTGAACGTTGGAGGCTATCAGACCCATGGGCCCATGACCATTTGTCAGAAGGATCCGCGTGATGCGGCTCCGATGTTTGTCTGATTGTCTCTAGTGGTTCGCGTCTACTGTTTTGGGCGAATCTGAGACTGAGCGTGAGCTTTCTGGTCGCCTCATGCTATGTGAGTAAGAATTTAAAGACATTCAGTTTCCAAAGGGAATAACGTCATTTTGAGCTGGTTTTTGTACGTCAACATGATGACAACATTTTAAGGGCTAGCCATGAGCTTTCCAACGCACTAAACCGGCACAATGCGGCCAAGCGTAGCCCAAGTTATCCTTGCCAATGCGCACGTCTCATCCACAATAGAAACGCCTAACGCCTCCATGGCGCGCACACGCCGTGGCGCCTTCCTTCACGTGCAAAGCGCCTTTCTCAAGGCGCAGGTCCTCTTGCACATGGTGTAGGGGTCTTCACCACTGTTTCCATACACCTCCGCACTTTTGGGTCGAGTTTGGTGATGAGGTGTGACGAGGTTAGAAACCTGTCCGCAAACCTGCAGTCAAACTTTTGACAAAGTCCTCGAGTAACAGAACGTACTACTAAGTTTCGCACGCTGAGCCATGATTTTGGCTGTCCCTCAGCAACAACCTGCACTACTGGATCCGGTGGATGATCCACCTGATCAGGTGGACTGAAAACCGGACACCTCGGCAAGACTTCCGGAGCAATTTCTCCTTATGGTATTTCTCTTACTCAATCCGGTCGATTATCCACCGGATTTTGAGTCGCAGCTGGCTCCCAGAGCCGCTGCGCATACCCCAACTTTGGAAGGCCATATCTTCCTTGATACTTGTCCGATTCCGACGAAACAACTTCCACCGCACTCAGCAACTCGTCAACCATAAGGGGCCATTCGAGCAATCGATGAGTCACCAGATCTGCCGGAGCGGAGTTTCCACTTTCTGGTGGCTCGTCTACACGGCAGGTCTGAGGAGCACTACATCAGATCGTCAAAATAGAGTGCGATGATCTGATGGAGCTTCTTGTTCCACTGCACATACACACTGTGATCCGCCTCATAGCACTTGAAGTCGAGTCGTGCCATGAAGCTGTCCATCTGTTGGTACCAACATCGGGGTTATTGTTTCCGCCTATACAAGGACTTCCGCAGCTTGCACACCTTGCCCTCCAACGCGTCCACCCCCTCTGGCACCTCTGTGTAGATTTTTTTGTTGATGATGCCATTGAGGAAGGCCGTCTTTACGTCCATTTGGTGGAGCTCCATGTCCTTTACGGCTTCCACCACAAAGATCACCCAGATGCTTGTGAATCTAGCGACGGGGGCAAACGTCTCATCGTAATTCTTACCCTTACGCTGTGCATACCCCTTCGCCACGAGCCGTGCCTTGTTCTTGTCAACCACACCTTCTTTCCCGAACTTGGTCTTGAAGACCCACTTGGAGCCGATGACCTTGGCTTCTTTCGGCCTGTCAACTAGCTGCCACGTGTCATTTTCAGCAATGGACGCCAACTCTGACTTGATGGCGGCATCCCACTGCTTCCCCTCGGATCGCGCAAGCGCCTCTTGCACATTCATTGGTTCCGTTGATGCATCCAGCATGCACCGTGTCATGCCGATCCATCGACCGGTGCCGGCTTCGAAACGCTTCCTCGCTCTCTGCTGCCTCCCGCAGCGACGCAACAGTCTTGGCGGTGTCTTGTCGCTCTACTGCAATCCTTTCAACTCAACCTGTTCTGGTGAATCATCGACCGGACGGCTCCCAAAGGATCCCTCCCGCTCCAGTGAACCATCAACCGGACGGGCGACGCATCCGGAATATTTTTCTTTGACGCGCGACGCAAACTGCGCCAGTTGTGCGCGCTTCGACGCATCCTTCGACGCATCTCGTCTTCGTAGTCCTCCACATCAGTTGCTGCTCTTGCTGCACCGCCATGCTCCGACGCCGCATCATTGACCTCCGCGTCCACCGGCTCCTCCTTGTAGTGAAGGAGTTGGAACCACTCCCCCTGTTTTGGAGTGCTGTCCACACTCATGTCGTTGTTGTTACTGCTGAGTTCTGCTCCTCGTTGAACTCAACGTCATGGATGTGGATGATCTCGTGCATGCGCGGGTCCCAGAGCCGGTACACCTTTTGTGCGATCTCGTAGCCGAGGAACATGCACGGCTTCGCCCGCGGTTCCAACTTGCTATCGCGTTGTTGTGCCGCCTGCACCATCGCGTGCGCCTTGCACCCGAACACCTGCAGGTGTGCCACGCTTGGCTTGCGCTCGCTCCAAACCTCCTGCGGTGTCTTCCAGCCCTTACCCTTCAGCACCGCTGTTGGAGTGAGTTTGATGGTGTAGCTTGCTGTACGCATAGCCTCTACCCAGAACCCTTGTGGCAACCCCGTATCCACAAGCATGGTCCACACCATGTTGAGCAATTTCTGGTTCACCCGCTCTGCCATTCCATTGGATGGCGTAGTGGGTTCCCACTTGATGCCTTGCTGCTTCATTCACGTGCTGCAACCTACGTACTCTCCGCCAATGTCACTGCGTAGTGCTCTGACCCTCCGGCCAGTCTGCCTCTTGACCGTTGCGATGTACTGCTTCAACCGGTCCAGGACCTCACCTTTCTGTTTCATGAAGTACACGTAGAGCTTCCTGCTGCAGTCGTCAATGCAGGTGACGAAGTATCTCAAGCCGCTGCTTGACGGCGTTTTGAACGGTCCGCACACGTCGTTGTGAACGACCTTCACGAGGTCCTTTGGGCGAGCCTCATTCTCATTGAAAGCTTACGCCGCGCCTTGCCAAAAACACAAGGCTCGTACTTTTTGTGTGCTACTACATCTGGTGCCGCGTCTGCTAGACCGTTGATGACGAGGCCGTGCACCATGTTGCGCTTCATCATCTCCTTAACGGTTGCAGGCACCGAATGCCCCAACCGTTGGTGCCAGAGCTCCAGATCAGCGCCCTCTCTTGTCCATGATGACGACGCACTCCTGCGTGTCTGCTGCGTCCGATGCTACGCGGACCACCTTGGTCTCCACAATGTAGATACCGCCCTCGTGTTTTGCCTCCAACACGATCTCACCGTCGCTATCGATGCACACTACTGCGCCTTTCCCACGAAAGATCACCTCATACCCCTTGTCTATCCAGCGGCTGATGCTCAAGATGTCAGCCAGACCGGGGACGTGCTGCACATCACGGATTGTACACAGTTCCTTCTTACCGCCCACCACGACTTACACCTCCACGTCGCCTTGGCCGGCCGCCGGCTCGACTTTGTCCTTCACGACCACCATTGACTTTGAGGACTTCTTGTAGGTGACAAACCCCACCTTCTCGACTTGGGTGTGCTCCTCAGCCCCGGAATCCAGGCACCGCCTGTTGGCCTTCTTGAGGAAGTAGTTCTTGTTGCCATTGAGGAGTGACCTTCCCTTGCTCTTTTTGCCACCGGTCTTCGCCTCCTCCGGGCAGTCACGGGGCTAGTGGCTCTCCTTGCCACAGTTGTGGCATGCACCTTTGTTGGTTCTCTTCTTGCCACCGCCCTTTCTGCCGCTTCCTTTTCCCTTACTACCACCACCATGTGTTTTGGTGATGAGGGCCGATGAGGAAGACGAGGACTCCTCGCAGCTCCGGCGCTGCGCCTCGTTACATTTGTACTCCGCGACCGCGCCATAGGTGAGCTTGTCCTCCGACCATCCTCCAAGGACGGTGATGAGTGGAAACCAACTGTCAGGTAGGGCCATGAGGAGGGCCATCGCTTGCAACTGCGTGTCCATCTTCCACCCCACGTCATTGAATTGTGAGGCAAGCGACTCGATCTGCTGCGTCGCAGAGCTGACATCATTTCCTTCCTCGATTCTCACCGTGAGGAGTCGCTTCATCGTGAAGATTTTATTTGCCAGAGACTTGGATTGATGGATGGAGCAGAATTTTTGCCAAGATTTGGCTGCTAGCTTGCAGCCCTGGAAGTAGCCCCACTACGACTCAGCCGTCCTGGATATCAGCAGCATGAGCGCTTCCATGTTCTTCTTTACGAAGGCCTCCTTTTGCGCTACCATCGCCGTCGCTTCGTCGAGGACTTACTTTCCCATCATGACCTCAAGCAGTCCCTTACACGAGAGGTGCAATTCGAAGTGCCACCTCTATAGCCCAAAGCTTAGGCCGCTCGCATACTTCTGGATGGGCTATGTCTCCTTCTGCGCCATTGACGCAGCTTCAACTCCGACGGGTTGTCAGAACTTCATGGCGACGTCCAAGATGACGATCCCGTGCGCTACGAAAGACGTAAACGTTGGAAGCTATCAGACCCGTGGACCCATTACCCTTTGTCAGAAGGATCCGCGTGGTGCGGTCCCGGCGTTTGTCTGATCGTCTCTGGTGGTTCACGTCTACTGTTTTGGGCGAATCGGAGACTGAGCGTGAGGTTTCTGGTTGCCTCACGCTATGCGAGTAGGAATTTAGAGACAGTCATTTTGCACAGAGAATAACGTTGTTCTGAGTTGGGTTTTGTAGATGGACATGATCACAACATTTATAGGGCTACTCATGAGCTTTCCAATGCACCAAACCGTGTGCAATTTGGCCAAGCGTAGCCCAAGTTACGCTTGCCGGTACGTATGTCCCACCCTCTTAGAAACGCCTAATGCCTCCATGGCGCATACACGCCGTGGCGCCTTCCTTCGCGTGCAAAGCGCCTTTCCCAAGGCGCAGGTCCTTTTGCACATGGTGTAGGGGTCTCCTGCCCTGTTTCCACAGACCTCCCCACTTTTGGGTCGAGTTTGGTGGTGGGGTGTGACGAGGTTGGAAACCTGTCCGCGGACTTGCAGTCAGAATTTTGACCGTCCCCGAGTAACAAAACGTAGTACTGAGTTTTGGATGCTGAGCCATGATTTTGGCTGTCCCTCAGTAACAACCTGCACTACTGGATCCGGTGGATGATCCACCTGATTTGGTGGATTGACAACCGGACGCCTCGGCAGGCCTTCCGGTGAAATTTCTCCAGATGGTATTTTTGTTACTCAATCCAGTTGATTATCCACCAGATTTCGAGTCGCAGCCGGCTCCAAGAGCCGCTGCGCTCACCCCAACTTTGGAAGGCCATATCTCCCTTGATACTTGTCCAATTCCGGCAAAACAACTTCCACCGGATTCAGCGACTTGTCGACCATAAGGGGCAATCATCCATTTGAGGATCCGAGCAATACTTGAGTAACCAGATCCGCCGGTGCGGAGTTTCCACTTTCTGGCGGCAAGTCGGCTCCTCCCGGCGCCGCACTTGGGCATGCGGAGGGGCAAGTTTTCAACAAAGACTGCTGCCCATTAGAGCTGTGAACCTCAGGACGTGGTCAGGCCACGTTGGGACCACATTTCCAACAAGAAATTCAAGCATGTGAACATTATAGATTCAGTACATCATGAAGTTACTTATAGGTGAGGGAGATTGTTCTTGTTGAGGAAAGGGATGTATGATGTCTTCTTAATGGTGCACATCCTTGCATTTTCCGCTTCTTTGGAAAGGCAAAATGGGACTCAGTGAATGAGCTAACTCTGGGTTGCAGTACAAGTGGATGGGCGGGCCTCTTAGTTTTTTTTTTAGGTTGGAGAGCTCCTGGAAGTTGTGCACGGGAGGGGGGGGGGGGGGGGGGGGGGGGAAGGGACATCGGGTTGCCAAGGGACATCGGAGAAGGAGCAGCTAGACAAGGGCAAAAGTGATCAATGATGGATGCAGACCAGTCGCACAGACTACAGATGTAGTGATTTTGATGGACATTGAGAGTGTAGGGACACCCTAAATCAGCATGTTCATCAATATGGGGTGTGACAAGGGTGAGTCATGCAAAAATCCTGTAGGGGGTGTGGCTTTTTATAGTCATTCATCTGCTGGAATGTGAGCATCAGGCACAGTAGGAGGAAAATCACCATCTTTCTCATCTGGTTATGGGTTGACACTGGTCTTTTTGGTGATTCAGAAGGATCAGCTGCTGCAGTAGTGTTGGATTGACATGGAGCTGATGCTCACTGGACCGTGTGTTGTGAAACTCTCATCGAACATGGGCTGACGGCTGCAAAAAAAAGTCTTCATCTTGGGGTCCCAATGCCTGTAGCAATTGACATGGTCATCATGGCCAAGAAGAATGCAGGAGAGGCTGAAACGTTCCAGTTTGAAATTCTGAGAATGATGGACCCAGACATGAGCGGTATAGCCAAACACATGGAAATAGCCGCTGGCCTTGGCAGTGCTCAGCTGAGGCCTTTCAGCACTGGGCCCAACGGGCAGTAGCAGTCTTGGCACAACACGCCTCCCTCGCCGGTGTCCGAGCCCAGTGCGCCGCCATCCACTACTACACTGCCTCCCGCTCCCGGTCCCGGACCCCTTACCCGCCGGAGGTCACGCCGGTTGCTCGGCGTGAGCGTGTGTGTCAAGCCTCGACACTGTCTTACTTATGCAGGGTTGAGCCCGCCCTTGTTGACCTCAACCTTGCATTTGCACCGTATTGTGCCGATGGTGCCGGCTCTTATACCACATGATTGTGCGAGTCCGCAGCGGCTTTGCATGCTCCCTTTCATTAAAAACAAATCTCCAAATATATATACATATATATATATATGTATGCATATCTACAGATGATACAATCAGCAAATAAACCTTTCTACTCACAACTCCAGCTCCCAACCTTACGTTTCTTTCTCTTCAACACTTCAGCAACCAACCATGGCTGCTCTCACTGCCTCGTTCCTTGGCCAGACCGCGGCTCTTGCCGCTCAGGTTGGCAAGGCCGACGCCCGTGTGACGATGAGGAAGACCAAGGTCACGGTGGACAGCCCCTTCTTCGGCCCTGACCGCCCCAAGAACCTGGGCCCCCTGTCCGGCGAGACCCCCTCTTACCTGACCGGTGAGTTCCCCGGCGAATACGGCTGGGATACCGCCGGTCTGTCCTCCAACCCCAAGACGTTCGCCAAGAACAGGGAGCTGGAGGTGATCCACGCCCACTGGGCCATGCTCGGTGCCCTTGGCTGCATCTTCCCTGAGCTGCTCGCCAAGAATGGCGTGTCCTTCAGTGAGGCCGTGTGGTTCAAGGCCGGCACCCACATCTTCTCTGAGGGTGGCCTTGACTACCTCGGCAACCCCAGCCTGATCCATGCCCAGTCCATCCTGGCCATCTGGGCTTGCCAGGTCATCCTCATGGGCACCGTTGAGGGCTACTGCGTTGCTGGAGGCCCCCTTGGTGAGGTTGAGGACCCCCTGTACCCCGGCGGTGCATTTGACCCCCTGGGTCTGGCTGACGACCCCGACACCGCCCTTGAGCTGATGACCTAGGAGATCAAGAACGGCCGCCTCGCCATGTTCTCCATGTTTGGCTTCTTTTTCCAGGCCATCTTCGCTGGCAAGAGCCCCCTTGAGAACCTGTCCGACCACTTGGCTGACCCCACCACCAACAACGCCTAGGCCTATGCCACCCAGTTCGTCCCCGGTGCTTAGATGCTATGTTTTGTAAATTCTTAAATTTTATATAAGTAAGCACTTACATTCCACAAAAAAAAAAAGAATCAACCTACCTACTTATTTCTATGAGAACTAATACTAGAAAGTACAAATAATGACCAAGCTACGTGTAGTCCAGTACGCCATTTCTTCAATCCGTCAGGCACTTTCGTTCTGGAAACCGATCGGTGAGTCAGGACACTGAGCAAACCGAGGTTGGTGTCTGCCCAGTGCCCTTGGTGCGACAAACGGAGGAGATCGTCTGGTTCTGCAACAGTTCTTCTTCACTCTGAGGATCGATTACTCTCCAGTTAGAGAGGAGCTCATGCTCACACTCTCAGTTGCTGGACGGCTGTGATCAGTCTGCCATCATTCCAAAAGGTCTATCCCTCTGTTCCTCTTGATCTCAGACCTCATGCGAGTTCTGTCCATCACCCCGGATTTCCCGTCCGTACTCTTTGTTACTCCGCTCCCACCACATCAGCTCCGGTACCAATAGGAGGTCTTGCTTGCACCCTCTGTGACTCCCATTCTTCACAGCCAAGGCCGCTTGCTCCTTAAGATGTGTAGTGATGTGCAGTGATGTTGAGTAATGTGGATATACGTCCGGTGATGTGAAATGATGTGCAGTGATGTGCAGTGATGTGCAGTTATGTGCTGTGATGTACAGGGATGTGCAAGGGTGTGTAGTGATGTGCCAGGATTTGTAGTGACACACTCTGATGTGTAGTCATGTGCGGTGATGTTCAGTGATGTGTCCTTAAATTCAATGATGTGTGGTTATGTGCTGTGATGTGCGCTGATGTGTCGTGATGTGCGGTTGTGTGCGATGATGTGCGGTGATGTGTGGTTATGTGCAGTGACATACAGTGATGTGCAGTGATGTACAATGATGTGTATTGATATGCAATGATGTGCAGTGATGCGCTGCAATGTGCAGTGATGTGAAGTGATGTGCAGTGATGTGCAGAGATGTGGAGTGATGTGGAGTGATGTGGAGTGATGTGCAGTTATATACAGTGATGTGCAGTGATGTTCAGTGATGTGTATTGATGCTATTTTGTGTGATTAGGATCTCAACAACAATACTCCCAATCTGTATGCATGCTCTACAAATGCCTTGTAATATCCTAAGACTCTGAATGAGCTCCACTTGATGATGTGCAATGAAGGTTTTCATGACAATATTTCAGCCTCAAAGGCAATGTCTTCTGCTTCAGCATGCATGCTTTTGTCATCTTACACATGTACGTTTAACACTTTCATCATCATGGCTTTGTTTTTCTCCAAAATTGTGTGCTTGACATTTGCATTAGAATGCTTCAAATTTCATGCTGGACATGTTCTTTTCTCAAAATTTCACACCTCATTCCTCATGACATTTTTTCTTTATATGAGGCGCCTTTCACATGCACATGAATGTTCACCAATATAGATCTCAATATTTACTCGGCATTTCCCCACGGTTATTTCACCCAGAAGGGGATGCCCTTCTCCTTGTTAAAGGTTTCCAGTCAATATAATGCATGGAATTGCAGCATTCACTGAGCATTTCCCCATGATTCCGTTACCGAGGAGGGGACTCTATAAATTTTCACAAAAATGCTTTGACAA
>SZWC01019979.1:39343-50042 GCA_023375785.1 Penium margaritaceum
GTGTGTGTGTATTTGTGTGTGTGCGTATGTGTATGTGTGTATGTGTTCATGCGTGGGAGGTCTGACCTTCCCCATCCAATTGACAGAAACATGCTAAGCACTACATCTACAGGGCCTCACAGAAGCCTGTGCATAGACCAAAATCACAATCTCTGGATTTTTACCAAGGAGAGTTTGTGAATTGCATCTTTTGATGAAGGAGGGATTGGATGCCAAATGAGGATGAAAAAAACATAGTTTGATGTCCAGAACTTAAGGTTCCCCACTCTCCGAATAGTGCATAGTTGTCAAAGTTTGGGGAACGTCGTGCGAAGCTGAAGATAGCGATTTGTTCCTCTGTAACACTCGGGGGTAATTGTCATTAACACCAAACTTGAAGGAGACTTGGATATTACATGCTAAACTTGCCCCTTCTTTCGGATCCTGAAGGAGGTGTGTTGTACACCAAGCTTGTTAGTTTGTAAGTGTTTACAGATTAAAAAACTTATTGTTTCTTTGTGGGTAGCGTAAAAACGCCACGTAGGAGGTACGCTTGACAATCTTGTGCCAAACTTGTCTGCCTCTTTCTTTCTCTTTTTCCCTCGCTCTCTTCCCTCATCTTCGCTTGCTCTCATGGGCAAGGAGGAGCATGAGAGGATGAGGGCTAAGAGATCCTCGCCTCGCAACCTCTGAGCCGGCAATTGAGCAGCCAGATTGATTGGCGCCTTTTTGCTAGTATNAAAAAAACAAAAAACAACATGTCAACGCCGCATGTCATGCGATGTTGACATGATTTTTTATTTTTTTTTATCTCTTGTTTTACTAGACGATTGGTTGCGGCGTTCATTTGGAATCTGAGGAAATTTCTCCGGTGCATGGGTGTATGTGGAATTTTCTATGGTACGTGGTTTTATGCTGCATTTTCTGTGGAACACGGGCACAAGCGGTATTTTTCTAAGCATTAGTGTACGTGTTGATTTATTTAAAAAATGGATGCAAGTGAGTTCTGTCCTTTGTTTTTTTTAGTATGGGTTTCTATCCGTTTGTTGAAGGAAAGTACCATTTTCAACAAAACAACCAGTCATATGATGTACCTCCTGTTGGATGGAAGATAGAGTCCTTCAAGTTTTTCAACAATAGTGATTGCTCCTTTGTGGGATACAAATTCGATACACATGTCATGTGGTCCGTCCATACCCTCGTGTACATCAAAGCGATAACATGTACATGCATTTTACGACGTCAAAGTTTGTTCCTTATTCATTGGTTCGTGATTCACATTGCATTTGTTCGAACAACTGCGGAATCTCAGCCGCTGCTCTAGAAATGTGATGCACTTGCTGATCTTGGCACCCTCTCCATCATGCCACAGCGAGTATCACTTGGACTAAAGAGATTTTATCCATGTGGTTTCCTACATGAGTATTAGTTTTTACCTCGTGGGAAGCTAATTTCTTTTGTGAAGGATAGTTAAATGTGTGTTACTTCATGTGATCTTTCAATATTCATATTACATTGTGTGCAACCTTGGCGTGTTAGCTATATACCGTACTGAACCTGAAATTCGTGCATTTTTTAAACTGCATTTTGGTCACACTTACATTAACCAAAAAAACGGCCCCTAGGGAGTTTCTGGGTGGTCGCCTAACCTATGAACCCTGGATAACACTGAAAATCACTTTCACCGGCTGTTCAAGTCCTTGGATCTCCGCTCCTTCGAAGATCCAAACTTTGCAACCAAACTTCGAGTATTCAAGTCGTGGACCGTGTGCAATCGTCAGATTGCCTTACCACTTTGCCACTTGAATCTCGTGTCGTCTCCTCCTCGCTATGTCAAGAAGAGACAAAGCGATGTGAAGTTTGGCATCTTTTTTTTTTTTCCTAAACAACTCAGACTCTTAATGGCAAATCACGAACCGTTCCTGGCAGAAAAGTGTGCAATATTGCTAAGCAAAACAATGAATCGTGAATTTTTTTTAAATGTGATTCACACATGTAAGAAAAAAAATCTTTAGGAACACGAGGGAGAACGAAAACACATTTTCTGCACAAATTTGGGATTCAGTATGGTAGCTTCAGAACCTTGGTACTTTTGACTTTAACCCGTGAATGTTTCAGGTCCCATTGGATGGAGAAGATTTTTACAAGTTTTTCGTGAGACCTTTGTTCAGATGATGGAGATTTAAAGGTTGATTCAGGGGTTTTGAAGGAGAAACTGGTTGATAGAGGGCTCCAATACTGGCAACTTTTGCTACGAGTATGATTGCTTTCCGGATTTTACAAAATGTAAATTTCTTGTGGTCATACATGTTTAGTGGCACTTTCTTTGGATGGGACTCACGTGTAGATCAATTGGTCTGGTGTATTAGTCTCTATCATGGATATTTTCCAGCAGTTTAACCTGGTGCTGATTGAGAGTTACTCAGCTTCATGAAAAATGTGAGAAGCTAGAGAACATGTAGCCAATGATAAAGACAACAGAAGAACCTATTTTAGCATATGATAGTGCTAGCCACTGGGATCATAATAGAATCTGATGTCAGTTTACATGACCAAAGGCACCTTCCTCATGCAGCAAATATGATTCAGTGGGCCACCCATGTGCATCTAAGCAAGTCATGCATCTTTGATTCGAAAGAACTGAGACATGAGCCTCATGGCCTCATAAGCTTCAACAGTTTTTCACCAGAATGCCAGCACATTTCATGGATACAATTGAGCAGTCTGTAGAACTAGTCAACATCAAACAGGGACGTTAGCTCCTTCCATGGTGGACATCTGATCAATCCGATTCATCTGAAACTTCACAGCCACAAGAAGGTCAAAGCAACATAAAGGGAACACAAAATCAAAGAACTCAGTTGCCTAATGGATGAGATGTAAGACCAGGGCTTTATCTCACAGTCCATTTTGTCTTCTCCCGTACTCGTACAACTTCTCGACACAAAACTCACAAAATGGGTACCCTACTGCTCTTTGATTTCGATATTAACTATTTTGAAAGTGGTTGAAATTCGTCGAAAATGGTTTTTTAGTCGAAATTTAAGTGTCACTGATTTAGTTATGAGAGTCATTCGTTGAATTCAAAGTGCGTGCGTCAGTTTTTGGTTCCCGGGTTGAGCTATGGTTTAGATAATGTTAGGCTCAACATGTTTTTTTCTTCCCTTTTTTGCGAGTGGCGGTCAACTCTCGCCGTCGAGTAGCCGGCCGAGGAAGTTGACGGCGACTCAACCAGACAACCGCTCGACCATTCGAATGAGCGAATTCGGGAATTCAAACGATCGAGCGGTTCGTAAATACGAACTTTGACGAAATTCGAAAATAACCCGAATGACTCGTCGAAATCAAAGTATGCCTGCCCTGCTTTACGTAAAAAAAATAGGATAAACCCAATTAATTCAAAAGTGATTTTTTTTCATCGAAAAGATTATGGCTCATCTCAGTCGTCGAAATCCAAGCGCAGTAGGGTATGTGCATAAACTACCAACTGACAAATAAAACTTCTTTAAAAAATGGTTTCCTCCCTTGTGAAAAAATAATTTGTATGAAAGTTAAGGGTCAACGTGTTTGGCAAAAATTTATTGTGATGTGGATATCATAGAACATGTATCTCTCATGAGGAAATCAATAATATATAAATTTAAAGAACTATATCATTTTTACTCATGTGTATTTTATCTACATTACCAAGATACAAATGAGATTCATGGCCACAAATAGCCAGATTTTTCCCCTGTCCTTCAACATTATTGTTTTTCGCGCACACAACATCCTCTTATGCAACCGTCCTTGGGAGAAGCAAACCAAGTATATTGCAAAATTTGAGTTATTCCAAAGAGAGGTCTTCTTTTGAGAACTCTCAAATTATGAGTCAGATGCTGCTTGTAAGTTCATCAGCCACACTCTGGGAAGTCCGTAGATTTGACTGGATTTCAGATATTTTTTTTTTCTCTCTCAAAGGTTTCTACACTTGTGGAGTCCAAGTCTTATTGGCTTTCATTGTTAAAAAATGACTTGTAGATGATTGTACTATACTTCCAACTTTCCACACTGATCTCATTTGCCACATGAGAAGAAGGATTCGGTGAGTCAGAAGTGCTGATGTTTTTTGTAGACACACCTTAATCTCAATGCAATCTTTCAGACTGACAAACTCTTATCGTGTAAACATGACTACAAACTGCTAGGACATAGCTCAACTATGCGGTGCACACTTTTGTGTTTCTTCGGAGTGATGCCAAGGTATGATGTACCATTCTGTAATACAAAAAACGTAACCAAAAAGAAAAACGAAAAAAAAACAAAACCAGATCTCAGATGTTTAATAACACGCAAGACGTGTTTTTTGGAGCTTCTATTTGAATATGACACTGACTACTAGCATAAAAAGGAAGCACTAAACGAAAATCTCAGTCGTTGGCCAGAACTAGCGAACCCAATCACTGCAATCAAGCTTGAGCAAGAACGGTACATGGAAAACTATGCATACATTCATAGCCACATGGCTATGAAAAAGATGGAAGCACCAATAAAACAAAACTTGATTGGACACTGATTTAAGGAGAGAATGGTTTCTACTTGAACAGTTCTTTTTTTACAGTAAGGAGTTGTGTTGCATGCCACTGGGAAATTCCAATCGCGCCATTCAAAGTTGTTTGGGAAAGGAAACTACCCTGAAGAGGCTAAGGGACTCTTTTTTTACAGGATAGATAGGATTTACATACGCCAATGAAACCTATAATGGCTTACCACCAAAAGGCTCCAAAAAAATCTTGTGATTCATTCTTATCAACTTTGGACAGTTTAATTGACCACTCTATTGGGATTTAATGTACTACTAGTGGTTGGAATTCTCCTTTGGAATGAATCTCACTACGTTCCAAAATCACGTCCGTTACCACTGAGGGAACAAAATGAATTTTCTTCATGAACATCGTGTGCCTACATGGCTTTCTTTGGACCATGCCAATAATGCTACAAGCAAATTCTGGTGGGAAATGATGACGTAGTGGAATGAAATACAAGAGTCTACTTGATCTACCTTCTTCCATCCTCAAATTGATGTGTTCACCGAGCGAACCAGAAAGATGCTCAATCAGTTGCTCTACACGCTTTGGAAACCACATGGAACTCATTGAGGAACCATGTTTCCAAAGACAGTGTTTCCATACACCTGAGCAGAATTGATCAGTCTGAGCAGGGAAAAGTGCTTGTGATTTCCTTCAAGCCCCAAACTACAAGCAACTCAACCGTCAACATGAAACGTTATGATTCAAGAAGAACACGGAAAGAAATAAAATGGATGTTGATGACATTGGAAGAAAGAATGAGACAAGGAGTACATCTTCACCTATCTTTTTTTCTGTTGGAGATAGTAGCATACTCAACAGCGTAGGTTTTAACTCCATGAACACTCATACACAAAACTCAAGATGAACTAACCTGGACCACTCAATATCCAAGAGATGTACACACTTCTCATTGCAATTCTTTTCTTTCCTTTTAACTTGGTCATCCACCGGTCTTCCATGTCAAACAAAAGTTGTATCCATGTCTCGCATAAAATAGTTTACCGGTTGAAATGCCAAAGGTTTACTTGAAGTGAAGGAGATGGGGAAAACAATCAAGGACATGCTAAAAATTCTACGTTGTGGCACTGTCATGGATCATCTTTTCAAGCAGGAGACTCAGGCCGAATGCAACTAAAATTTGACCAAATTCAACCAAATCCTGACAACCTTATCGACAGTTGCTTTTGCCACCACTGACCATCCTGAAACAACGCAACAAGAAAGAGCCAGAGGAGAATGATGCTTTCATGTGCGAGCCGTTGAACTTAATGGGTGGAAATTACTTTCATCACATCTGTCACCCACTTCACCGACATCTTCAAGAACATGCTATAACAGGATAATGAATTTGGGCCACTTGCATTGCCAATCAATGTTCCATTTTAAAAAGTGGACAAAACCTCATGAAAACTCCACAAGTAGTGCAACGTAGCGTTCAATGATCCCCACTAGTGCGCTACCACTTTCTCAAATTTGAAATTATGATTCTTCACAAGCATTGTAGCTCCTTGTATATTCGACAAAGTATCCCAATCTTGCCACTTGGTACATACCGGAAGGCATTGCTCTTAGCGACTAGGCCAACACATGATGAAACGCTAGATGTGTGTCACCGAGACCAACTACTTTAAGTTGTTGTATAGACTTCAAGATGTCCAAGCATTGCATGGTGGCATCCACAAATCTGTTCATAGCTGACCTCCATGATGCAACAACTACCTCATTGCTCATGTGGAGCACCTTTGTTTTGCCAACAAATCAGGTTCATCCATTTGTGGCTCAAATAGACTTTTGGTGGTATTTATCCGGTCACTCAGTGGCTTTTCCCAAGACATCCCATGTTGTTCCCTTGAGCTTCAATGGTTTATGTCCACTGTTTGATCACACACTTCTTCTATTCATTTTTTGCGTTTCTTGGATTTTGTGGCTGGCTAAGATCCGGGCACTATGTGAAATGTTTTGTTACCTTGGGGCACATGAAATGGGTTGCTTTGGTTTTCTGGTGATGCTGGATCTCTACCACTTTTTTTGACATGATTACGACACCCTGAACTTCTCTTTCCCCTGTTGATTAGACCCATGGACGCCTGGGTCCTTTCTGGGCTTGTTTCCTGATGAGATAAACTTCCCGCCACCACTGGTTACGACCAGAAGCTGAAATAAATAAAAACTGGTTGTTGGCGATCATAGTGATCTGCCAGAAGATCCGTAGTGCCTTATCTTTGTCCAACAGAGACTAGTGTGTCCAATGCACGATGTTGCTTCCGAGGATTAGGCCTTTCTAGAGACTACTAGGGACATAGAGGACATTTCTAGCTGTGTTCTTGTTTCTAAAGACCACAGTTGATACATCTTTCCAAGATGTATCAACTGTCATTTTCAAGCGGTTCTCTGATACCCTTGTCAACAATTTCATCCAAATAGTCTTGATATTGCTAAACTACACTCAAATGATGCAACACCAATTCCTAAAGGGGTTGTTGCCTATGACTGCAACTTGTGCTCGCTGCTCCTAACTTGACGCTGTGGGATCTAGCAACATTCCCATTTACTTGTATTCTAGGTGAGGAGAAGCACATGATCACAATGTCATGTAATGCCTGTCCAGAGTTTGAGGAGTGGTTGGAATATCACCCTGCTGGACAATATGATTTCATTGCCATTGATCTAGAGTGAAATAAATATGACTTTTAGTGTGCACAACCTTCTCTGTTCCCATGTCCACGCAAACCAGACCTTACCATACCTGGAAGACTTGCTCTTTTTCCACTTTCACAAGGACCCACTCACCGGCAAGCTCAATGGAACCATTCAAGACACTGATGTACCCCATAGGGAAGACAAGTGGCCAAAGCTTTTCCTAGCGATGCTCGGATTCCATCACATTAACAAGGCACGAACCCTTAGTAGATATCATCCACTACAATGTGTGCGAGGTCAACCACAAGAAAGTTCACCTCCCCTTCTTTGTCATCAATACCCACAAGTGCATTCACCATCGCAACAGTAACCTCATCACCATCCACAAGGCAAAGATTAGGTTAATCCCCTATCTTGGGTGTTCCCTTCCATCTCTTACCTCAGCTAGTAAGAACGCACACACATGCGGCTGCTGTCTCCATCTCACCCACATGCCGCCTGTCCTTGCTTGATCCCACTAGACCGCCCAAGAACCAATCACTATAAACACTAGAAGACTCTCCTATTTCTCATGTCCCCTCTTAGATTCCCTTGTTGGCCTCCATACCCTTCTCCATCACTTTAACTTAAAAACATTTCACACCTATGCAAGGTACAAGAAATGAACCTGATCACCTAGTTCACCTTGGTTAGAGAACATTACAAACTGCGCACACCTCCGACCTTGTCATGACTCTTATGCGCCTGCTTGGCATTTACCAAACTAAACAAAAATTTCAATCGTTGAACAAATGAAGCTCCTCCCTATCGCCCAGAGCTACAACTCTACAAAATCAAATGGAACATAATGGGATGGATGCAAATGAAAAGCAAAAATGCTATACTACTCTTGACTAAAATGAGAACATTTTAATGGAGAGCATGAAATGTTACACCATAAAAGTGTATTGGTACTGTATTTGGATTCTACTCTCATAGAGGAGGGTGAAAAATCCACATGCGTTTCGCCGTCAATACGGTTCATCACTTCCTCCCAAACATGATTTCCATGTTATAAGTTTAATATAATCTCATACTGTTAACAACAAGGCCCGCTTATACTCTCAACCATTTGCCAATCTTGGTTTTGCCTTCTCCCATCCACTTATTTTCAGGCATTATCATTGCCACAAGAAAACCCACCCAAGCACATGACCTTAGAGTGCTCATTCCCTGCCAGGTATTCTACCTTGTTATCTTTTAGCAGACAAAGTTCCCCACTCCCATTCTTTCCGCTCCCTCCTCCATGTCTACTATCAGGTGGTTTCAGCTCAATCACACAATCTATTGACCGCATGCCCCCAGCACAAGACACGGATACAAACACCCTCGTGGCCATATCTCCAAGCCTCGAGGTCATAGAATCCTTTTGCCAAATCCATCCCTCTTCTCGAGCGTACAACTACTGCCTTCTCCCCAAGATAGCCATCCTCCACTCTGCATAATGCATCATCACTCGCAGGGCACTCCACTTGGTGATGAATATGAAATCCTAGCCAATGTTTCAGGCAATCATCTCGTTACAGCTCTCCCCTTCATCACCCTTAAAAACCAAACTGTCTTCGTCCGAAGACACATCATCCAACATGCACTCACGCAACTCTACGACCTTCATCGCTGGGCTCCTCGCACATCATTGCCATTGTATTTCTTGGAAACATACATTCGACAGGCATACAAATCACACTGTCAAAGCTTGCTCATTGAAACCCTTAAGTAGTAGGCATTCCTTGGGCCTAGAAAAATTGGGTCCATCTTCTCCATCCTTGTACCTCTACATGCTTCCTCATCAATGGTCATCTCATGGAAGAAATCCTACTTCACTCCAATGTATGACAAGTTCGCCTGCTTTCCCCTATCCACTTCACCACGAAAACCAACACAATGCTCGTCCTTCCTCTTCAAGGAGAAATCCATATTGGGACACGTTTCCTTCCTACGTGTGTACACTTCCATGGCTTGCACACTAGTTACCGTGCAATCCTCCTACTCTATGCACTCAATCTTCCCTCCATTAACTATCCTTTACTGACATCTGACTCACCATCTGCATCTTTGGCCACACGTTATTGCCTACCTTTCAACTTTATTCAACTTCAAACTCAATCATTTGCGGAATTCAGGCCCTAGCAACACTCCAAAAAATGTTCAAGATCCCTATCTTAACTCATAAAATATCTACAATAGTTGCATTTTCCCCCTTCTGACACTCATATTCAATAGATGAACACTCTTCTTCTCAGCTTCCTCTTCTTAACAATGAACAGTCAACATCACTCGTGGCCTTTGACTTTGATTGCTAGCAACAATAGTCAATTCCATGGCTGAGGATGGCCTAGGATGGCCTATAGATGCAGAGGAAGCTAAGTGGATCGCAACCTTTCTTCAACCTGGGAAACTGCAGTGGATGTACACCTTCATCTTGTCCCAGGATCGGGACACTTCTTCTCATCTCAACCTTCCATATCATGGCTCAAACTCCCAAAAGCACATGCAAGGTGCAAACCAACCTTCTAGCAGTTTCTACAATCTAACTAAATGAATGAACCCAAAAGTAATATTTGAAGCTATCTTGTCCTTTCTAATTGGTGTTTAACGGTCTAGATCGCTAGTGAATAAATTGGCCGGGCGAAGAGGGTCCAAGGTAAAAAAACAAACCAAACTGTTCTCAAAACGGCCAAAGACATTGTACACTTGTACGTTTAAATGTGGAAATCACATCTATGCATTAAAAAGGTCATTTAGTCATGTCACCCCTCGTATTATGCATGTTAAAAATGCTGAATGACTTGGGGAAAAAAAAGTTGTCTTGTAAGGCCCTAAAAGAGGGGCCTTTTTTTGTGTCCTTGGGATCACAAACAAGGGGATCCCTAGATTGAATCCCCAGATCCGCCTCCAACAAAGCCTTGTTGGCAAACTACTATGGATGCCTCCTAGTGATGACTACAACTGGGGACCTAGTCGTGACCTTGACCGGAATATTGGTGGCGACTAGGTGATGGTTAACTGGATGCACACGAAAACATAGATATCAAGAGCTTGCATAACAATACGTAGAATTAAACGGTTTTATCCTCAAAGGAAGATGGAAAAACTTTCTGTCTCCTTTGAAATGGGAGGTGGCTCCCTACATCCAATGTTCAGATTTGAAGGCATGTATTCTCCCAACCTTGTTGTGGTCACAACTCAACAGAGTCTACTCCAAAAACTGACATAGATTTTTTATCCCTCTCGTGGCGAAGAGTCTTTCGGGATGGCCCATCCATTTAACTAGCCCCCACCCCCACAGGGAATTTTATGATCCACAACCTCACATGTCGCCGTGTACAAGTTGTTTTCCACATACCACAGGCATGCATTGAGTGTGACATCCCCATGGAAGCTGATCCCTCTCTTCATAAATCTCTCTCCCTCTCTCTCTCTCTCTCTCTCTCTCTCTCTCTTTCTCTCTCTCTCTCTCTCTCTCTCTC
>SZWC01019980.1:33165-46260 GCA_023375785.1 Penium margaritaceum
GCCTGACCTTTCCTTCCTATACTTCTCTCTGTCTCCCCGCTCTCTTTCTTCCTCTCTACCCCCTCTCTTTCTCCCCTTCTCTTACTCAGCTCTCTCTCTTTGCTACCTCTATACTCTCTCTGCTCTCTCCCTCTCTTCGCTCCCTCTCACTCTTTCTACTCTCCATCCCTCTCTCTCTCCACCCCTCCCTTTCTCCCTTTCCCTTTCTTTGGTGGTCTCCACTCTCCCCCCTCCCTCCTCCCCCCAGCTCTCCACAGCCATTGTGCCTCTTTCGCCTCACCCTTTGTCACTTTTCACCTTCCATCCCTCTCTCTCTGCTCCCTCTCTCTCTCTCTCTCTGTCTCTCTCTCTCTCTCTCTCTCTCTCTCTCTCTCTCTCTCTCTCTTTTTCTCTACCTCTCTTGCCCTCTCTCTTTGTTTGTTCTCTCTCTGTGCCTCTCTCTCTCTCCGCTTTGGCTCTCTCAGCTCTCCGTCTCTCTCTCACTCTTTGTTTTCTCCCTCTCACTCTCTCTCCCTTTCACTTTGTCTTCTCTCTCTCTCTCCTTTCTCCCACTCTCTCCCTCTCTTTCTCTCCTTTATCTATCTCCCTCTCATCTATCCATCACTCCCTCTTCTCTCTCTCTCTCTCCCTCTCTCTTCTCTCTCTCTCTCTCTTTCTCTCCCTCTCTCTCTCTTCCCCCCCCCTCTCTTCCTTTTTCCTCTATCTCAGTCGAGTACTAACTACACTATCTCTCTTCTTTCCTCTTTCCCCTCTTCTTTATCTCCTCTTTCCCCCCTTCCTTGCTATCCTTGCCCGATCTCTCGCTCCCATATTTCTCTCCCTCTCTCTCTCTCTCTCTCTCTCTCTCTCTCTCTCTCTCTCTCTCTCTCTCTCTCTCTCTCTCTCTCTCTTTCTTTCTCCCTCCCTTTCTCCCTTCCTCTTCCCCCTGGTCCTTTGTCCTTTCCCTCACCTCCCGTCCCACCTCCCCCCTCTTTACCCACCCTCTCCCCCACACCTCTACCCCCTTCCTCTCCTACCCTCTCCTTCTTTCCTCCTGCTGCTTCACCCCTCCTCTGCCTCCCTTTTTCTCTTGTCCTCCCACCCTCCTTTCTCGCCCTCTCCTCTTTCCCAACCCCTCCCCTTCATTTCTCCATCTCCTTTACTTGTCCCTTTTCCTCTCCACTATCGTGTCTCCTCTTCTCCTTGACCCGTTTTCCCTCCCGGTTGCTCCTCATTCTCCCTTTTTCTTTACCCTATATTCCCCTTCCCCTAAAATCATGGCTTTGGCTTTCTTTCACCCGCTACTTGTCTTGACGTGGCGACTGCGGGTCCCTTGGATACATCTGGTCTTCTACGTACGGGCCTACTCCTTTCCCTGTCTGGACTACTTCTCCGCCCATTAGTGAGCTTGTTCCTTTTTTCCATGATTGTTAATGTGGTAATTCTCTTCTCCCTTCTTCATCTCTCCTCCTCTTCTTTTAATTCTCTCTTTTCTCTCCTCAACTCGCTTCTCCTTTTCCTCTGTTTTCCTTTCCTATCCCACTAGTTCGTTCCGCCCGTGTCAACGTCCTCCCGTTCTTCCCTTTCCTTTTCTTCTTCTCTTTTCTTCCTTCTCTCCCCTCCCATTTGTCTATGCCCGCATCCGTGTGCCTCGAGAATGAGGCGCAACCTAGAGGGTGATGTAGAGGCGGTCAGGCAGATTGAGCTTGCCAAACCAAGAAAGGGGAGTGAGGTAGACGGTAACCATGGTGCCCGAAACCACAGCTTGACTAAGGTGAGTACGTCGACCAAACGAAAAGCTAGAATGGCGTGGTGTCGGGGCCAAGAGGGCTATGCGGCATCCGGTTCCTAGCCCACATGCGATAACAGGCCGCTTCATACCAGAAGCTACGGCCTCTACCAAGGAAGCCAGCCTCACCCATCACCGTGCGGAAGCCCTTAACGAGTGTACAATTCCAGCGCTTGGCAACCCCATTCTTCTATGGAGAATAGGGGGCAAAGAGCTCATGAACCACACCCTCATGGTCAAAGAACGATGCTATGTCACCAAAGAACTTACCACTATGGTCAGGCCAATAGAGCATCAACGGGTGACGACTCTTTCTTTGCGCGGAAGCGTACCACTACTGGATAGTCTAGGTAACATTGCTTTTTTCCCGAAGGTAAAAGACCCATGTGTAATGAGGAAAGTCGTTGATTGGACTCAAGACATACGTGGTATGCTCAGCAAGGGACTTATCCTAGAGAGGACCAAAGATGTCAGCATACACGAGCTCAAGAGGAGCAGACACGCGAGACAAGGAGGAGGGAAAAGGAAGGCGATGCATCTTACCGACTGCACAAAAGGTGCAATCAGTAGTGCAAGGGGCCCAAAAGGAGGGGTCAAATAGGCCATCAGTGAGAAGGGTACGAAGGAGGGAGGCCACAGTTGGGGAGGGTAGATGGCAAAGGCGATGATGAAGAAGGTGCAAGTGAACCAAGGGAGAGAGAGCAATGAGCACAACAGCATTTGTTGCGATCAAAAAGAAAAAGTGCAAGCCGAGAACTTGGTACATGCCATCACATGGAGGCCGACGACCACGAAAGACAATGCGACCACTGGCGCGATCGGTGATAGTGACGAGACCAAGGGCGTAGGTGGTGGAGAACCCGCACACGTCAAGATTCGGGACATACAAAAGGGAGACTCCAAGAGCCGCAACATAGAGAACAGAGGAAACAGTGAGGGAGCTGGCCGAGGAGGTGAGGCAAACAATGCCAACACCAGGCACGGGGAGCGAGACCCCATCACCCGTCTACACCGAAGCGATCACAGAGACTGGAATGAACTCCGTAAACTACTCACAAACAAGACACATGTAATCGGTCGCGGCACCTTCCACGACCCAAGATGGAGCTATGACACGCTTAGTGCTAAAGAGGAGACACTATGTAGTCGTGCAACGGGAGACAAGCGACGGGCAGGGATCAGGGGAGGGAAAGCGTGGAGGAGTGAGACAAGAGGCAGTGGTAGTTAAGAGATAGAACAAGGAAGACGTACCAGCAGGCGGCGGGCCGCCAAGCACACCCTCAGAAAGGACACGACGGATGAGAGCGATGATCGCATCCTTCGTAAAAGGAGGTACCGCAGGTACCGGTGGAGGAGCGTCGGGGACCACAGAAGGGAGAGGACCGCCAAGGGCAACATAAGCACGCCCTCAAAGGAGGACACGGTGTTGCGTAACATGCTCACAAAGATCAGGGACTAGGGGAAGTGGGCATGGATTGTGACGATGACCCACAACCTCGTAGTTCCAACACGTGGGCGGATGAGCACCGCCACCGCCACCACCACCACCCCCGCTAGGTAGAGCACAAACAGCAAGGGCATGAGCCACTGGGGGCAGAAGGAAAGAGGGCAGCACTTTGGATAATACGAGCTCAGGAGGAGGGACGACAAGCTCAAAGACTACTTGGAAGGAACGGAGCCCGTCTAGCAGTACCAACCAGACCGCCCCACGTGTCTGATACGCAGCCTGGAGAGTGAGAGCGAGGGGAAAGGAAGTGAAAGCACTAGAGAAGGCAATACCGAGACCACCGACGACAGATGTGATGAAAGCCTGATCCGTCAAGGAGGCGCCTGTAGTGAGAGGCTCGCTCTGTAGGAGGCCCGCGCTACCCGGGTAGGCACCTAAGGACTGGTCAGGACGCCGGCAAAGAGGCCAAAGCTCAGCAAGGAGGGAGGTGGCAGAATGGTAGGAGTCAAAGGAGTACAGAGCCAGGAGGGCAACCCAGGCCTCACAAGGCTGAGCGAGGAGGAAGGCACTCGGCGCCAACCGATCAAGCTAGCGGAGAGTGACAAAAGAGACTACACAATCAAGGAAGTGGAAGGCAAGAGCGCTACGATCGGGGTGAGCAAGGGGAAGGGTGGGAGAGGGATTACTGAGCTCCCAAAGGCCATGCATGTGGGCCGAGGACACAAAGAAAAGGGAATGAATAGAGAACGGGGTGCCAAGGGTGTGCCTTAGTGCATGGGTCAAGGGGAACGATGTAGCGAGAGGCGGATGGAGACCAAGGGCAGTGAGCTCAATGACCGCGAGGGTCATGGCATCAAGGCGAGCCTCCGTGAGGGCAAGGGCGGCGACTGGATCACCAAGGGGATGTGCGCCGGCCAAGACAGCGCCGCCAACTGTAAGGGCACCGATGGCATGGGCAACACCACCGGCCGGCAGAGAGCCACCGATCGGGATGGCACGTGTAGTGGCAAGAGCGCCGCCGACAACGAGAACACCATCGGGAGTAATGACCACACAGGGTGGAACGGCACCTTCAGGGGCCATGGTGCTGCTAGGGACGACTGCAGCGCGAGGGACGACTCCACCGCCAGGTGGAATGGCACGGAGGGGGTCGACGACACCGCCAGGGGGAACTGCACCAGCAAGAGAAAAATGGCTAGGGGTGACAATACCATAAGCAACGACAACATCGCCTTGAATGTCAGTGCCGCTAACGATAAGGTCAAAAAAGCCGATATGGCGGTCTAGGGGAATGATCGGGGGTGGATCAATGGGGCACACATGCTTCCTAGGCTTGTCCTTCCGTCACTCCCCCCCCCTCCCCTCTCCCATCATGTGCTTCTTCCTGCTCCTCCCATCCCTGTATCTCAACTTTCTCATTCTGTCCCAGACACTCCTCCTCTCTCCTCACCTATTTCTTCCTACACCCACTCTCGTATTGCTCGCGCCCTTCCTTGTGTCTCTGTCCCTCTCCTTGTCATCCCTCTGCCTCCCTCCTCATCCCCTGACGCATACTTTACTCTGGTCGTTCCTCTCATGGCCTCCTTGCCATCACAGGTCCCTCCATCATCCCCTCCCTCTCCCTCCCAGGTCTCCTCTATGCCTCTTCCCCCTTTCCCATATTTCGTTCCCTCTCCTCCATTCTCCTCTCCCCTCCCCTGCTTGCTATCTCCTGTCATCGTGTCATCCCCCATTTCTCCCCCACTCGTCTCCCCTACTCCTCCTCTAGCCTCCTCGTCTGTCGACCATCCGCCTCCCCCTCCACCCCTCACTTCCACCCTTTCCCCCTCTCCAACAGTCTCTACTCTCCCCCTTCCCTCCTCCTCCCAGCTCTCCACCGCCATTGCGCATGCTTTGCATCGCCCTCTCTCACCTTACACCTTCCATCCGGGTCATGCCCACGGTTGCCACTTCTTTCATCTCTAGTTTCTTCATGCACTTGATGCCTGCACTGCACATCGCTTTGTCTGCACGCCGGCATGCACGGCGTGTGCCCTCACAGTCACATCTATCCCGTCCACTTCCCCCTTGCCCTCTCCCCTTGACAAGTCCAATCCCCTCACCCTTGCCGATGCTCTTACACGTCCAGATGCTCCTGTCTGGCACGCGGCCTACATTATAGAGCTTGCAACTATGGAAGAGCATGGTGTGCTTGAGCTCGCTGACCTTCCTCCTCGTTGCATGGCCATGAAGGCCAAGTGGGTCCTATAAAAAACGTTCACTACCTCGGGTGCCCTCGACAGGTACATGGCTCGTCTCACGGCCAAGGGCTACTCCAAGATCCCCGGTGTCAATTTTACTGTCACTTATGCCCTTGTCAGCCACTTTATGACGAGTCACATCGTCATCTGTGTCGCGGCTCTCTTTCAATGGGAGCCCCACCAAATGGACGTAAACAACAGTTTCTTCCATGGTTATCTTGAGGAGGAGCTCTCCATGGTCCAGCCTCCGGGCTTCTCTAATGGCACCAGACAAGTCTGCCACCTCCGTCGTGCACTTTACGGTCTTTGCCAGTCTCCTCGCTACTTGAACAAGGAACTTACATCTACCCTTGTCCGAGGCGGTTTTTCTCGTAGTCACTTTGACCACTCCTTCTTTTTCGGTGGCACGACTCACGTGCCCGCCTTCATTTTGGTGTATGCGGATGACCTCCTCATCACCTCTCCTTCCTCCTCCACGATCTCCGAGACAAATGGTCTCCTCTCTTTGGCATACCGCATCAAGGACCTTGGCCTTATGGCCATGTTCTTAGGGATACAAATTGGGCGCCTCCCCGGGTATATGTAGGTCCTTTAGGAGTGCTATTTGTAGACCCTCGTATATTGCTTCGCTTTTGTTGTCGACCTCTCTCGGCCCCTACCTACTACATCCTCACCCTTGCCAGAAGGTACCTTGCTTGCCCTTTGTGTGACCCACAACACAGAGTCAAGTGTACTAAAGTCCGCCGTCACGTTTCAGTCCATCGTTGGCACGTACACGTTCCTGTTAGGCACCACTCGTCTAGGCATCACTAGTGCGGTAGATGTCCTCGCCCAGTATGCCCATGAGCCTTGCACAACTCACCTCGAGGCGAGTGCATATTTCTTGCGCTATGTCCTCAGGTCCACATGAGCCGGCCTCCTCTTCTAAGCCAAGTTGTGCTTGCCTCTTTTGGAAGGCTACCCCGACAGAGACTATGCTTGCGATTTGGACGCTCGCAATCGCACCGGCTTTGTCTTCCTCCTCGACCTTGATGTCGTGTCTTCCCGCAATGGGAAATAAGGCTGTGTCACTTGCACCAATAGGGAGGCTGAGTACATGGCTTTGGGTGGTGTTGGAGCCAAGGCAGTGTAGCTTCATCCCCTTTTTATGAGCATCGTCTTCACACCCCAGTTGTGCCTCTCTAAATCGATAATATGAGTGGATTGGCCATTTCGAGGAACGCTAATGCGCTTCATCGTCACACCAAGCACATCAGTGTGGAGCACCACTACGTGCGCAATGTTGTCGTGGCAGGTGATGTCTTTCTCTGGTTTGTCTCTACCGCGTTTCACCTTGAAAACGTCCTCACAAAGGCTCTCCACCAGCCTGCATATGCTTCGAGCATTACTACTGTCAGTCTTTGAACCCGTCCTCCCCTGGGCTGAGATTTCTTTTTCTCTTCTCCCCCTTGCCTTCCTTGCTTAGTCCTCTGGTCGATGACCAGTTGTATGCTGCATCCCTATGCTTTTCCCTGCTCTGCACATCTTTCCTCTATGTGTTTGTCCCTTGCAGGTTTCTCCATAGTCGATGTTTCTCGTCACTGACACAATGCCACCTGTCTCTGTCCATTCTCTTCTCCCATCTCTCCCCTCTGCACCCCTCCTGTCCTATATGTGCCTCTGTTGTAGTGTGCCTCAGGGTGTTAGGGTGCAGGTCCTTGACTCTCATCTTGGCGTCCCCCCCCCCTTGCTGGGTACTTTTGGGCTGCCGCTCTGGCCCTCGTGACCCTCTTGACGAGTGCGCCAACCGGGTGCTCCTGTCTAGGTGCTGTAGGATGGGTGCTCCTGGGGGGTACGTCCATCGTGCGATTCTGGTAGAGTGCTTTTGTGGAGTGCTTTGCGTGAGGTACCTCTGGCGTGGTGCTTCCGGTGGGGTTCTTTCACACATGGTGTGTCTTGACGGGTGCTTAAGGTCTGATGCTGCTGGTGGGGTGCTTTGTGTGGAGTGCGTGTGGTGGAGAGCCTCTGGTGGGATGCTTTAAGTAGTGTCCACTTGTACGGGTGCTTTGAGGGGTGCTCTCAGCCGAGTGCCTCTTGTGGTGCACGTATCAGGGCCCTCGCTTGGCCTCGCGTAGTGGGGTGTGGCTGCTGCCCCCATTTTGCACCTTCTCTCCATCTTGGTGGCATGCGCCTCATCTCTCCAGGCCATCTCTCTCTGCTCGTTCCCACTAGTGTTGTGGTGTTCAAGCATTGTGCTTGCACTACTTACCCTTACTTGCGCTATCATGTTGAAGTAGTAAAACTTTCTCTCCTTTAGTTAGCAAGCCTAGATTAGTCCCACATGCTTTGATCGAACTAGCCCTGTTTGGCAATGATTGTATTGCTCTTGCTCTGTTGTGCTGTGTCTGGTGCATTATGCCAGTTTCGTACGCTATGTTGAATATTCTACAGAGCAAGCTACGTGCACTCAGTGTGGTTTTCCACACTTAGTGGTGAACCCTGCAAACAGGAGGCATGCCGCTTGATAGGGGTAGGGCTCGCTTGCTTCTCCGTCTCATTCTTTGTAAATGGTTTTCATTATCTCGCCTCGATCTCGTCTCTTGCCTAAGACCCTCCTTGTCTCGATCCTCTCCTCACAACACTCAAGAGCACTCCCCCTCACAGCTCTCAAGAGCACTCCCCCTCACAACTCTCGAGAGCCTCCCCCCTCATAGCCGAGAGCAACAATTGGACACGCGGCTAACTCCTTTGGCTTCCCCTCACAGGAGTCAAGAGCTACCCCACTCCACCCGCCACCCGTCTCCTTGTGTCTCCTCCATCCTCCCTCTAGTCTTTCCTTTTTGAACAAAACAAACATTTGTTTAAAGCATGTGGAATCGTTCATCTTGCCATGATTTTGAATTTACTACCATGTATCATTTAGAGAGCACTAAAATCATCATAAGCTTATTGGTTTTGTTTTGCCATGAAAGCTTGATTTTAATGTGGGCATCCGAGTGCTGCAACACCTGAGATAGGTCTTAAAAAATCCTGAAGGAAGTCTTTCCTAGGTTTCAATAATATTTCCTCATAAAGAAATAATTATAGATAGTGGCAACTGACGACCCTTTAAGCATCAATGTCCCTTTACCTACTTGGTGATTCTTAAGACGGTTTGGTGACCTTTCATCTTCTTGTATCATTTTCGAGCAGCCTAGAGAACTATGCAACCATTGAGTTTGTTTTGAAATCACCTAGGTGGCTATGAAACCAGTTAAGAGGTTGTAAAACCTTCTTAGCGACTATGTACCTCCATCTAACCCCCCTCCAGGGAGCATGTAAGGAGGCATACCTCATAGATACTTATGGGCCATCAAGTCCATCAGTCCAAAATTCCTTCACTTGTTAACAGAAGAAAAAAAAGATCAAGAATTCCAAATTTAATCCAGGTCCATTTGTCTAGCTCTCCAAAAACACTCAGATTTACTATGGTGCACAACATTTACTGTCACTCAAGTACTTTGTAAAGAAAGCATGCAAGGCGGACGCCTTATGAATCAATTACACGTAAGTCCTATGTCCGACACTTGGTCCTTGCTTAGCTTATAAACTACAGCTTCTACTATTACTACACATCTAGTTTCCACACCTAGTTTGAATCCACGATATGAGGTTTGATCCCTATACCTACTTATCCAAATGGGATGTCTATATGTGAGTATGTGATATATGCGTTTTTTCTTCAAACGTTTTTCCAAGTATGATTTTACTTAGGAATGTTCTCGCTTCTTTAATATCATCAATGAGACCTTACCAATGTTTTGAGAAGTACTGAAAGATGCATGAGCCAACAATTGTATATACAAACCATGTCGAGAAAATTGAAACTCTTACAAGAGAGGATGCAAAAAGTTCTCAAGAATGCGAGGGCTCTTCCATCAAGACCTTAGAGAGTCGTCCATCTATATAATCTCCATTGTTGAGGAGGTTTGAAGGCGTTAACATCATGTTTGTGATAGAAAAGTTGAATGCAACTTTGAGGCTTGTTATTCTGAAACGACAAGTAAAGGCAGTTGTTTATGGGTCTTTCTGTCGTCATATAAAAAAATCTATGATACTTACATCGGTTGCTTTTTTAAACATGGTCTACAGAATTAATCTGGCTTGAGGATATCTTACAACCAAGTTTGACATTTAGTTTTAGTGCGCTGAGGGAAGTGACAAAGGAGCCGATGCTTACATGTATTCTCGCTTGATTCTGAGTGCATCATGAATGTAACCCCTAAGCAATAGTGGTGTTCCATTTGTAACATGGTGGATTTATGTACGTAGGCAACTCAAAAACTACATAGAAAATGATGAGATGACCACTGTGCACATTATAGTGCCTTTATGTGATGAGGAGGTTCTCAAAGGAACTCAACATGCAAGTAATGCATGACCCATGAAAGAAGCTACACGAGTTCTAGTGCTTGCGGAGATTAAGCTTGGTGGAGAACCTATTTTATAAAGCTTATGGTATTTGAGAGGGGAATACTTTGACGAAAGGAGAAGACTATTTGAGTTTGTAGAAATTGATGTAGAGTGAGAATCTTTGGTTATGCATAAGCTCAAGTTAGGCGTTAGCTTTGCGTGCTCATACCATCACATGATCCTCATTTGGGAGAACTCGACACGCATAAAATCTCTTGACCTCTTCATGAAAAAAGAGGAATCCAAATGGAAACCCTCCATGATAAGACATGCCAGTGGTTCCTTTTATATCTTGACCGCAGAATGCTTATCATGTTCTTTACATGTTTTTTCTCACTCTCTTTCTGAAACCCTACCTTTTTCCTCTACTAACAGTGTTATTGCATATTTTCAGGAGCACCTCTAATGCAACAACTTATCTTTCATCTCAAGCAGAAAAAAACGCTTTCTTTCAGTTAGGTAGGTTGTTTAATTAACAGTGTTTTTGTTCCCCATGTAACCATAGACAAACATACAATTGGATGAAACTATAGTAGGCAGCAATAAAACAACCCAACAATTGAACTTCATGCACCTTGATTATGCAATAGAAATTTTCTTTAGTAAAATATGACGTGGAATCATTGTAAATATGCATTTAAAAAAGGGATATAGTTTGGTGTCCACGAGACAAAATCAGTTGTATAAGCCTTCTGGTACCCTTAGTGGTATAATTTCCATTTTTATGGATTCATTCAATGTTTGTTTCAAACTTCGTACTAATACATGAAATTGAGGATAACAAAAAAACTATTTTTTTGAAGTATATGACAGAACATCTCCTAAAATTTGAATGAAAACAAATTTCCTTGGATTATTATGAAGGATACATGACAATTATGAGTTGTGTTTTGCTCATTATAGCCAATTCTGTATTGAACTTGATGGGAATTCCTTCTTTGTGAACGTTTTTCAAAATTCATGCATGTTAGGTCTTTGCCATTTCTTTAAAGTTGTATTATACACCTTAAGATTTACAAGCTCTGGTTTGGATCAAGTGCACATGGCAATCCAATGTTACGCTTTTTTTTGTGCTGGGTCTTCCCATGTGGTAAAGGTATTGTCACATTTTCCTTTCATTTTGAAATGAAAGAAACATTTCATCACTATTGATTCTATTTCACTTGGATGTGAAGAATCTATATTTCTTTTGGTTTGATTAATTACTGAACAAGAAGATAGCCATTTTTTTAAACAATTCATTAATCATCTTTGATGTGCAAGCATCAAATACATGGAAGAGTTTTACAAAACCCAATCTTCCACTCATGGTGTGTCTTAGTGGTATGCAACGTTTCATCAATGTTTGGGCGTTGCATTTTTTTTAATGTCATTGAAATTTTACAACTTTATCCTCCATATGACTGTTAAACCTTCATGATCAATAGTTACCTTCTTGCAGGAACCCTTTGATGCTTATGCATGGGACATACGTGAGTCCAATAAATCATGTCTAACCTTTTTACCTGTTTTTTGTAGAATGAATCTTCTTGTACAGTAGGTATAGTTGGAATAACACGGCAGATTCATGTTGCTATTTTTTGTTAAGTGCCCACCATTTATGAGAAAACTACTTTTTGAGCCATACCCTAATGTACCCATGAGGCGAAATCTCAGTTTTTTGGCCTAAGGAAAGGAAATCCATGGAGAAAACTCCTCAAACATTAAAACATTGTGCCGGTGGCTTTATTATTTTGAGTTCAACAAGCCATCAAATAAAAAAAACAGTGAGAAAGTCCCACATGAGGCATACATCCAAGAATCTAAGAACCATTAGATTCACAATCTGATTGTTTAGATTGATGATTTTCAGGTGTTTTCTTACATGTGGACATGGATATGAATGTCGACATGGATTAAGATGTTGGTAATGATATGGACTTGAATTTTTACATTGATGTGGATATGAATATTGATTTGAATGTGAACATGGATATGGAAATTGATGTGGTCATAGGTATGGATATTGATGGGGTTATGGATATGGAAATGGAAATGGCCATGGATGTGGAGATTGGTATGGATATGGATATGGATATGGAGATGGATATGCATATGGATATGGACGTGGATATGGATCTGGATATGGACATGGATATGGGTATGGATATGGATATGGATATGGTTATGGATATGGATATGGATATGGATATGGATATGGATATGGATATGGATATGGATATGGATATGGATATGGATATGGAGATGGAGATGGAGATGGATATGGATATGGATATGGATATGGATATGGATATGGATATGGATATGGATATGGATATGCATATGGATATTGATATGGGTACGAATAAGATTNTATGGATATGGATATGGATATGGATATGGATATGGATATGGATATGGATATGGATATGCATATGGATATTGATATGGGTACAAACATGAATGTTTTATGGGTATGGATAAGGATATTGATATGGATATGGAGATGGATATGGATACGGATATGGATATGGATATTGATATTGATATGGATATGGATATGGATATGGATATGGATATGGATATGGATATGGATATGGATATGGATATGGATATGGATATGGATATGGATATGGATATGGATATGGATATGGAGATGTATATGGATATGGATATGGATATGGATATGGATATGGATATGGATATGGATATGGATATGGATATGGATATGGATATGGATATGGATATGTATATGGATATGGATATGGATATGGATATGGNGGATATGGATATGGATATGGATATGGATATGGATATGGATATGGATATGGATATGGAGATGGAGATGGAGATGGATATGGATATGGATATGGATATGGATATGGATATGGATATGGATATGGATATGGATATGCATATGGATATTGATATGGGTACGAATAAGATTTTTTATGTGTATGGATAAGGATATGGATATGGATATGGAGAGGGATATGGATACGAATATGGATATGGATATGGATATGGATATGGATATGGATATGGATATGGATATGGAGATGGATATGGATATGGATATGGATATGGATATGGATATGGATATGGATATGGATATGGATATGCATATGGATATTGATATGGGTACGAATATGATTTTTTATGCGTATGGATAAGGATATGGATATGGATATGGAGATGGATATGGATATGGATACGAATATGGATATGGA
>SZWC01019981.1:0-13995 GCA_023375785.1 Penium margaritaceum
AGAGAGAGGGTGAGAGAGAGAGAGGGAGAGAGAGGAGAGAGGAGAGAGAGAGAGAGAGAGAGAGAGAGAGAGAGAGAGAGAAGCATTCACCATAGAGTGATGCAACGGATGAGGAACGCAATTGTTACAACAAACGACACAACCAGACAGCCTCACACATGCCTGCACCAAGGGCAACATACTCAGCCTCAGCAGTACTACGAGCAACACACCCTTGTTTGCCACTTTTCCAGTAGACTACAGTGCCACCGACCAAAAAGACATATCCCGTGTGACTGCGGGCATCAGAGTCATGCGCCTAGTCACTGTCTGTGAAGCCGTCCACCACGACTGAGGGCTGCGCACGAAAGTACAGCCCAACGTGAGGGGTGGAGAGGGCGTAGCGCACAACCCTCAATGCAGCCTCAAGATGATACTCACGGGGACACTGGGAGAACTGAGATTGGAAGTTCACAGCAAAGGCCACGTCAGTGCGGGTGGTCGTGGCGAGGTACATCAAGGAGCCAATGACACGGAGGTAATCGGTCACATCGACTGTCTCCCCCAGTGTGGACACCTCCAGAGACTTCAGTAAGGACTGACCAGCGGGTGTCATTGGAGTGGATGCCGTGGGAACTGAGGTGAGGAGCGGGACGAATCGCTCCCCCAGGCTGCATACATACGCAGCTTGATGAACGTGCACAGTGCGATGCCCACGGTCGCGTTCCAACTCCATGCCAAGAAAGACACGAGCCGGGCCAAGATCCTTCATCTTGTATGCCGACTAGAGCAGGGCCTTGGCCGCCGCGACAGATGCAGCATCAAGAGAGGCAATGAGGAGGTCATCCACGTAGACAAGGATGACGACAAGTGGCTTGGTGGGGGCACTAAGGAACAGCGCAGGATCCACAACACTCCTTTTGTAACCTCCCTTTTCAAGAGTTGATGTGATCTCCTGGTTCCAACAACGTGGGGACTGCTTCAGGCCATAGAGGGCCTTGTGTAAGTGCCATACCTTGTTTGTTCCATCTGAGAAACTGGGTGGCTGTACCATGTAGATTTCCTCGTCCAACCTACCGTGGAGGAAGGCATTGTTGAAATCCATCTGCTCAAGCTCCCAGTCATGCTGAGCGACCAGACTCAGGAGAGCCCTGGATGTGGTGTAATGACCGACCGGGGCGAAGGTCTCGTCAAAGTCAACATCGGGGATCTGAGAGAATCCCTTTGCAGTGAGACGAGCCTTGTACCGTTCAATTTTGTTGTCAAAATTCAGCTTGCGACGGTAGATCCATTTGGCAGCAACTGCCTTATGGCCGGGTGGGAGGTCGACAAGTTCATACACACCATGCTCAGACCGTGCATCAAGCCCGGCCTTCATGACATGCTCCCACAACACAAAGTCTAAGGCTGTGCGTGCTACCTGCACGGTCAGTGGCTTGGGGGGGAGCGGAGAGAGCCCAACGGTATCAAAGCACGATGCCACATATCCAGCGACAAAAGAGGATAGAGCTGAATGAAACTCCTCCTCGACGAGAGAGTAGCCAAGGGCGGTGCTGGGGTGCATGACGGACGCTTCAGTGGACAGAGCAGAGGTAGCAAGACCGAGGGCACGGAGACCCGGGTCACCAGAGACCACGGGTTAAGACTGAGAGGGAAGTGCCCGAAGACGTCCGCCACGATTGTAGGGTGAGACCAGCGGAATGGATGGAACAATGATCCAGAGGCCAGGTGAGGCACGAGTGGAGGGAGAACAAGGCAAACAGCAACGGTACCACGGGCAAAAGGAGAGGACGAGCAACCAAGACGAGTGGGGAACGTGTGCGCTTGCCAATCTTCAATCCAGACACAATCCTCAGGCAAATCCCCCTGAATCCGACCAGAGGATGCACCACGAAGGGTGACCTCAGACTCACAGACAGACACACGGGACTGGCCACTCACACTCTCACCTCCCTGTGAGCGAAGGTGAAGGAGCTCCGCCATCCGACGCTCAAGGATACGCTCCTCATCACGGTAATCAGAGGAGCGCTCCGAGGAACGGTCACAGGAACAGTCAGAGAAGTGCCCATCGTCACGAGCCTAGTGGGGTACGTGGTAGTGAAAAGACGGGGGCCCGTAGTGTGGAGGACCAGATGGAGGAGGTATCCAGCCCCAGGGACTGGGAGTTGGAGGTGTCGGCTGAAGGGGGACAAGCGTGGTGGAGAGTGCTGAGGCAGAGGACGACGAGGAGGACGATGCGACACTCACGGCAGCAGCGGCAGAGGAAGCAGCAGCGCCGGTGCGGGCCAAATGGGCGCGCATGGAGGAGGCTAGGCGGGCATCATTACGAGGGGCTGGGAATTTTGGCGCAGAGTGGCCAGAGGTGCCATAGTTCCAACATGTGACCTCAGCAGCAGTGGAGGCCGAATTTTTGCCACCACGGCCACCACCACGGCCTCTGCCCCCGCGGCCGCCACCACGGCGAGACCCACCACCCCCCCTTTAGAGGCACCCTGAGTGGAGTGAGCTGCAGCCTCCGAAGAAGAGGAGGAATAGGAAGCTACAGCAGAGGAGGAAGAGGAGGAAGTGGTGACAGCGGCCAATGCAGCGCGGTACATGCGCTTGTTCTGCAAGGCGTTCCACCAGTCGGTGAGGCACGATGTTGTGAAGTCAAAGAGGGGGCCGATGCCAGGTGGGGAATCAGCAGAGACAGGTTCAGAGGTAAGGCGCTCAAGTTCTACCTAAGAGACGTGTAGATGCAAGTCAGATAGCTCTGGGATGAGGCCAGCAACGATGGACAAGCAGGCTGAGAGGGGACCGGGGGCGGCCCTGCCAAGGTCCCAAAGCAAGCGCAGACTGCGCGCCCAATACTCATCTGCCGTCTCATCAGTGCGCATTTGTAAAGTGTTGAACTAAACCATAAGTGCGCTCTGGGCCGCGTGCCCAGTCACTGTTTTGCGGGGGCTGATAAGGGCGTAAGCGCCGACGGGATCAGCAGTGGTACCGCGGGAAGGGTCTGCATTGTACGTACCAATTTCGTTGAGAAGACTCTCTGGGCCTGCATTGATGAGGGCCCGCACAGCGCGAGCAGCCTCTGCAGGCTGGGGCACAAACGGTGCCTTGGAAGGAGAGTAGTACTCCCAAAGGAGCTCGCCCTGGCCCATGAGCTGAAACGGGTCTCCCAAGAAGTGAACGTGAGCTTAGACGTGAATTGTGGTGGAGGCGTCTCAAATTCTTTCTGCCGAGCTTGGAGCAGAGCACGGGCAAAGGTTGATGGTGAGAGAGAGAGAGGGAGAAGAGGAGTATGCAACTGCACCACCAGGAGGAGCGGACGAGTCTGCTGAGTAAGAGTCTGTGGTAGGGAAAGCTGCAGCGAAGTGTGGCATGGCACGCAGGCGCTCAATCACTAAGGTGGCCACTATGGCTGCTAGCTCGTGCTGTGCTTCCTACCCCTGATGAAGCTCATCCTCAGCTTTGTGGCGCTCTGCTTGTGCCTCACTAAGTGCGGCCTGAAGAGCCTCTATAGTCTCCTCCGGTCTAGGCATGATGAGAGCAAGGAGCTGTGCATGCAGGTGAAGTGAAGGGAGAATGCAAAGATGTGCACGAGAGTGCTAAGTGTCCCTATGGAATGAAATGCTCACCGAACTAGTGACGCGGAAGAAGAGTGAAGAGCGGCGGGACAACAGCTGCGGCTGAGGAGAAGAGGACAGCAACCTACCCTGCGACCGCCACCGTGAGACAAATGAGTCCCGTAGCGGTGGCTCCAGCAACTGCTGCTGAGGCTGGGGCCACAAGGACGCTGGTGGTGATGTGTGGCGTGGTGTCGCGAGGGGCACCAATGGAGTCAGAACTGCTACAGTGGTGGAAGCGCGAATGGAACCAACGGCGCTGGAGGTGGCGTCTACTGCTGAGGAGGCTGCCGTGGCAATGGAGGCTGCTGCTGCAGTCATCTGGGTAGCAATGTTTGCAGTGGCAGCTGCAAGGAGAGTGAGAGAGGCAGCTGTCTGTGCGTATGCCTCAGCTGCTCGGCCAACGGCTGTTTGCGTGGGAGCACGGCAGGCCCTGGCCGTGGCTGCAAAGGTGGCCGCAGCACCAGCGACTACGTCAAGAACAGCTCCTACCAAACCAATGGAGTCGGTGTGCACTGGAAGAACGGGGATGACGCCGGGCACCTCGGGTACAGTGGACGCCTCAGTAGATCATGTTGCGGTAGGAGGAGGAGCTGGGGTAGGTGCAGCTGCAGGTTTGGCACACTGTGAACTGCAGGAAGGTTGCATCCTAGGTGACAGCGGTGGAGACAGAGGGAGGGCGTCTGGGGTGTAAACCAGATGATCTATCTCCTCCCGCTCGCACTCAGCTGTTGCGTCAATGTCGTCTTGCCAGTACGTGTGATCAAGCATGCGCACCCACAGAGGGGTGTCGTTGCCTTCAGCCAGTGTGAAGACCAAGTGGGCTGCAGTTGCAGCCGAGAGGGACGTACGAGGAATGTCACACGTCGGTGAGAGTTGAGATAGAGGAGGAATCTCAGGAGACAGCGGTGTGGCCGCGACCGGTGGAGAGAGGTGGTAGGCTCGAGCACCACAGAATGGGCGGAGAAGTCAGCGTGAGGCCAAGGAGAGCGGGCAACCGAGTGCAATCGCGGGCAGCCACGGAAAGAGGAGAGACAGCTGAGAGGATAGCTGAGAGAGTGGCTGAGAGTAAGTGAAGACCCGACGGCGGCTGAGAAAGGAGAGCCGTGGAGAACCCAAGAGAGGGCACGAGGGAGAACCACAAGTCACGGACAGCCGAGACCAGTCAAGCGGAGCTGCGGAGAGCGGAGAGCAGCAAAGAGCAGCTAGGAGAGTGGTCTGGGAGCAGCTTAGAGCAGCGGGTGCCATGGAGAATGGACGAGCGGGCGAGAGAGCACCCGCGGATCTCGAAGAGTCGAGGCAACGAGGTGAGCAGCGAGAACACCTGCTGAAGGCTGGGAAGGAAGGACAGCAGTAACACAGGTGCTGTCGCCCAAGGCCCAAGAGACGGCCGACGACGCAGAACGTCCGCTATGGTGATGCACAAGCCATGGGAGATGTTGGCTCCGGAAGCTCAAGGACCAGGATCAACGAACGGCGGGATTGTATCCTCATTGCTCTGATACCAGTAGTTGTTAGGAAAATACTTAGTTAGGCCATGTGTGGCAAGGTGGGTGAGAGCAACAAGGCACAATGCATGAGACACACCATGGATGCGGTAAGTTGCCTTAGAATCGTGCACTCAATCAAGACAGAAACATGTGAGAGGGAGCGAGCGAGGTTAGTACCGGTGAGCACTTGCCCACCACGGGCATCAAGCTCGGGTGAGCGAGTACCGCCACCCGGGGGTCGAGCCCGACCACTTGGAATAAACTGAGGATGGCTGCTCACCGATGCACAGTTAAGGCCGGCACGGTGGCCCCCTAAGGATTAACACCCGGGAAATATGCAACTCCCCCAGCACATGCAAGACAAGAGAACATGATGTAGGGCACGGTAGTGAAAATGTACAATGTTGGTTTTCGCGCATCTCTCATTGTACTCTGTTGTATCCTCCTGGCTTGTGTACATCGGCATGCAGATGACTGACGGCGAGACTCGACGTTGCTGAAGTGTCGCTCGATGGAGCCGACGCGCGCTGAGGTCCACGCACCGCTTGCTGGAGCCACCTCCGTCCGGCGATGCGCTCAGCTCCATCGGCAGGCCTCCTCAGCGGTCGGGCCGCCGGCGGTCACCGCCACTGCAGATGCTGTTTCCATGCACCCAACTCTGTTTCTGGTTGTGGCTTTGCGTCTGCAGCATCGTGCTGTGCCTAGGGTCCATGTCTCCTGCCGTGTGGCCCTGTTTGGTGTCACTGACTGTCATAGGCACTGCCTGGGCTCGGGCAGCCATAACTCTTTGTTGCTATTTTTCTAGCTGATTCTGACCGCACGACTGCATTCGCAGCGTCGGTATTATGGTATGGTCCAGTTTTCAGGCAAAACGGACGACGCCACGGTTTTGGGCCGTCGGCGTCTGGCAGAGCTAACCGAGAAAACCCTGCCTGCCAGAAAATAGGTCTAGGACTACTTTCTGATTGGCTGGTTAACTGAGTAACAAGTTCTACACTAGTGGGGGGGAGCTAGAACTTTGAGGTGTCTCCCATTGTTGCTCATTCTTCATTGTTAATCAGTTACTTTCAGTTTCCAGCTGCTTTCTGGCGCTAACACTAGGGCGCGCACTTCTGAGTAACAAACCCAGAGCTTCCAGACTTAGTCTCTAGAGCAGCAGACTGAGGGGGCAGCAGACTTAAGCAACGAGTGTGGAAGCCCGCACGCTGCATCAACAACGCTGCTGCCCCAACCTGCTGCCTAGCATTTCTGTCCTGGTATCAGAGCCAGTGCGTATCACCAGTAGCAAAAGACTGACGAACAGGTGCCAAACAACGCCGACGGACCCCCATACGTGCCAGTGCAGGGGAAATGCTGCTGCCATTTTTTCGGCAGCATTGACCCGCCTGGTGGTGGCGTCAGAATTTTTCCCACGGCCACTGGGCAAGGGGAAATGCTGCTGGATTTTTTCCGGCAGCACTGACCCGCACGCTTGACGCGAGGAGGTGAGCTGAAAGCCACGTCAGGCGCTTGCTGGCGACGACGCACGCGGCGACGTCCTCCAGGTGTGACTGACAGCAGCAGCCAGCAGAAGAAGCAGCAGCTTGCCGCGGTAGCAAACAGCAGCAGCAACAGCCAGCAGCAGCAGACAGCAGCAGCAGCCCGCAGCAGCAGCAGCCCGCAGCAGCAGCAGCAGCCTGCAGTTGCAGCCGCTCGTAGGAGCTCGCATCAGCTGTAGCCGGCGGCTGCAGCAGCAGCAGCAGTGGCTGCAGCCACAGCCGCAACAGCAGCAACCGCTACTGCCCGCAGCCCGCTGCTCGCTGTGAGCAGCGAGCTGCTGGCAGCGAGCTTGCTGCTCGCAGCGAGCAACGAGCAGCGAGCAGCGAACAGCGAGCTCGCTGCTCGCGGCTCGTCGCTCGCAGCGAGCAGCAAGCTCGTAGCAACAAGCAAGAGAAAAAAAAACAAAAGAAGGGGGGACTCCCCGCCCCCGCAGCAGCAGCAGCCGTAGCATCAGTAGCAATAGTAGCAGCAACAGTAGCAGCAGCAGCAGTAGTAGCAGCAGCAGTAGCAGTAGCAACAGCAGTAGTAGCAAAAGCAGCAGCAACAGCAGCAGCAGCAGTAGCAACAGCAGCAATAGCGGCTACAGTCCCACAGTAGCGGCTACATCAACCGCTGCTGACGTCAGCGGTCGTCCGCTGACGTCACTGCTGACGTCATTACTGACGTCATCAACAAAAAAGGGGAAAGCAGGGCAGCAGCATTCCCACAAAACAAAAAAGGATAGTTGCACTCCTCTGCTGACATCAGTCATCCTAGGCTGCCGTCACTACTAACATCAGCAGTACTCAACAAAACAAAACACAACAAACGAAAGGGGAAGAGAGCACCATGACTAACAGCCCCTCTGAGGAGGGGTCCTCCCCTGTTGGGGGGACCCCCAGCCCCCCTTTCTTGCAACAGCTACAGCAGCTGCAGCAGCAGCAGCAACAGGAGCAGCTGCAGCCGCAGCAGCAGCCGCCGCCGCCGTAGCAGCAGCAGTAGTAGCAACAGCTGCAGTAGCTGCAACAGTAGGAGCAACAGTAGAAGCAGCAGCTGCAGCAGCAGCAGCAGCAGCTACAACAGCAGCAGCAGCAGCAACAACAGCAGTAGCAATAACAACAGCAGCAGCAGCAGCAGTAGAAGTCCTCTACCGTCACAGGTGGCAACCCTAACCCTGACCCCTTGGCCACTCTTCAGCAACAGCTCGCCGCCTTGACAGAGCAGCTCGTAGTGTTGCAGCCATTGGCCTCTCAGTCAACTACCAGTCTGCTACCACCATTCATTCCTCTCAGGCACGCTAGCCCCGCTGTGTCTTCTGCTACGCATTACCTGGCGCAGTAGTAGACTCAGCGCCAGCGGCAGATGGTGACTTCCGTCCTTGGCCCCACTCTCGGCGCCGGCCGCAGGCAGAAGGACTTTAAGACGACGTCCCCGCCACTTCAGGCCGGGGATCAGTTCCGAAGCTGGGAGCTCAACTTCCGGATCTGGGCACAAGGTGAGGGCCTGTGGGCATACTACACCCTCCCTTATGACACCACCCAGGCCGGCCAGTTGTATGATCCTGGTCGCGCCGTCAGTGCCCTAATCCCAGTCGCCCCTCCAGCCTCCCGCCTGGCCCTCCAGCCTTTCCTCGGCGACTTCACCACTGGCGCCACCCCAGACCCTGCAACCGCATGGCACGTCCTCACCCGGCCCCATGGCCTGTCCAGCGACGCCGAGACCAGTCGTCTGCTCCGGGAGTTCAACTCCCTGCACATGGGGGAGACCGAGACGGTCACTGCCTACAGGCAGCAGGCGGAGGACATCCTTCATCGTCTCGGCAGATCTGCCCCACCCCCTCTAGCCGTGCTCCTTACCATCAAGCGTGGCGCCACCAGCGCGTATGCGGACGTCTTCGTGCACTACCCCCGGGACATCCTCTCCACAATGGCGGCCCAGGGCACCCTCATGTCTTGGGCATACGAGCTCTTCCTCCGCATTGAGGAAGCTCGTCTGGAGTCCCAGCTCCAGCGCACGGAGGCTCTTGCATCCCCTACCGTCGCCACCCCTGCCGTCACCTCTGTGGTCGTCGCTTCCCCCGTCGCAGCTACCTCATCGTCTTCGGGGAAGAAGAAGAAAATCCGGAACAAGAAGGACAAAGATCCGCCGCCACAGCAGCAACAGCAGGCGACGACCGGCTCCAGCAGTGGCGCCTCGGTCTGCCACAACTGTGGCCATCCCGGGCACAAGTGGTACACGTACCCTCTCCCGACGAACGAGGCGCGCGTCAGCGCCACCATGCGTCGCCAACGGGAGCGTCGTCTCGCCTCTGCCGCCGTCGCTGCCGCCGGCCCCGACACCTCGACCTCGTCCAGCAGATCCACCACTCTGACAGCTCTGACAGCTCCACCAGTCCCGCTGACACCCGCACCACAGTAGTACTATCCCCAGCCGTCGGCGCCTCCGCTCCCGTCTCCGGTGCTGTCTCTCCCTTACCCGGGCTCCGGTGCCGTCACTCCGCACTTGGCCTACACCCCTGGATCGTCTTCTTGTGAGCGTCAGCTGGAGCAATTCATCGCGCTCCAGCTGGGCCTCACACGCCCTCCTCCCCAAGGAAGTGCGAGTTGCATTACCTCCTACTCTCTTGCCCACCCTTGCATGACTGAGACTGAACTACGGTCATGTCCCGTTTCCTCGTCTATCTCGTTGTCTCCCATGGTCCCCTCTTCCCCCTCCTATGACGACGTTGTGTGGCTTGACGATTGGCAGTTTCGGTTTGCGCCTCCTTCCACCGCGTCCGTGTCCCTTGCTTGCTGCCATGTGACCGTTAGCGATCTGGCGACCCCGGTCCAGGACCCCACTGAGACGTGGATCATCGACTCCGGGGCCACGCATCACATGAGAGCCTCTCGTGAGGCCTTCAGTATGCTCGGTCCTGTAGGTGATGTCTCCGGTGTCCGGACGGGCTCCGGACAGGTGTTGCCTGTCCGTGGTGTTGGCGTCGTTCATTTCCGTGGTCCTGCCGGTGACGTCTTTCTGACCGATGTACTCTACGTTCCTGGTCTCGAGCTCAGCCTCCTGTCCATCACTGCCCTTGACCGCATGAGCATGGACGTTGTGCACTCGCGTGGCGTTGGCACTGTGTCGTTGCGTCCCTCTGGTCTCGTCGTATTACACGCCACCGCCCGTGGCAACCTGTGGCATGTGCCTCGTCTCTCCTCCTCCCCTTCCGTCTCCTCCCCGTCGGTTGCCACAGGCCATGTGTTTGTCACCAGCACGCTTTCTCCTTCGCACACTCGCCTCTTGCACCGCCGCCTTTGCCACGTCCACTCTGTCGCTGTCGACAGCATGCTCCGCACCCAGCCGGCCAAGGGCCTTGACCCGGAGACTTTCCCCCTCCCGTGCCCCACTCAGTGCATTGATTGCACTCAGGGGAAGATGCATCGGTCCACGTACCAGTTGTCCTCCTCCCGTGCGTTCGTCCCTCTTGACCTGGTCCACCCGGACGTCATGGGCCCTCTCCCCAACGAGTCCGTCAGTGAGCACGACCGCTACGCCCTCACCCTCACTAATGACTACTCTCGCTACCGCTGGGTCTTCTGCCTTCAGCAGAAGAGCGATGTCGCCCGAGCCATCCATGACTGGCTTGTCCTTGCGGAGCGCGAGTGTGGCCGCTCTCTTCGCCGCTTTCGCTCCGATCGCGTTGGTGAGTACCTGGATGAGGCCACCACTTTTCTCGCCTCCCGCGGAATCCACCATGAGACATCCGCGCCCTACACGCCCGCCCAGAACGGTGTCTCCGAACGATGGAACCGTACCATGGCCGACGCCGTCCGCACGATGCGGATCGAGTCCGGTCTCTCCGATGGCTTCTACTTTGAAGCCATGGCCTACATGACTTGGGTCTCGAACCGGATTCCCCACGGTCCCCTTCCCCGCAAGTCCACGTCGTACCAGCATTGGTGCGGTCAGCGAGCTGACCTCCGACCAGCTCATGTCTGGGACTGCGTGGCCATTGTCTGGCTGCCCGCTCCGCAGCTAGGCGGCAAGCTTGCCCCCCGCGGACGTCCCTGCACCTTCCTTAGTGTCTCTCGTCAATCCAAGGCCTGGCGCTTCTGGGATCCATCCCGGCATTGCATCGTTGAGTCCCGGGATGCCCTCTTCTTCGAGGACCTGTTTCCTTGCGACCTTATTTGCTCTCGCTCGTCCGTGTCTATCCCGTCACGTGGGGGAGTGATGAGTCTGTCCTCCGTCCTGCTGCTTCCGGGTGACGCATGCCTCAGTCCCTCTCAGGCGGCAGCCCTAATCGTGCCCACTGGTCTCTCTGAGCTTGCAGCCCCAGTAACGTTTGCTGGTCCCTCCGGGCCGGCAGCCCCAGTCGTGTCCGCTGGTCCCTCCGGGCCGGCAGCCCGAGACGCGTCCACTGGTCCCTCCGGGCCGGCAGCCCCAGTCGTGTCCGCAAGTCCCTCTCGGCCGGCAGCCCTAGTCGTGTCCGCTGGTCCCTACGGGCCGGCAGCCCCAGACGCGTCCGCTGGTCCCTCCGGGCCGGCAGCCCCAGACGCATCTGCTGGTCCCTCCGGGCCGGCAGTCCCAGTCGTCTCCGCTGATACCTACGGGTCGACAGCCCCAAACGCGTCCGCTGGTCACTCCGGGCCAACAGCCCCAGTCTTCTCCGTTGATCCCTTCGGGTCGACAGCCCCAGACGCGTCCGCTGGTCACTCTAGGCCGGCAACCCCAGTTGCATCCGCTGGCCCCTCCGGGCCAGCAACCCCGTCTGCCTCCATTGGCGCGTCGGACTTAGTGCCATCTCCTGCCCTGCCACGCTACACACGTGGCCCAGGCGGCAGTCTCCGACCCAGACGGTCGGTGAGCACAGACTGTTGCACCGCGCTCCGTGGCGCCTCGACCCCCGGTGGCTCCACGTGTCTCCTCCACTCCCACGGTCGTAAGTGGGGACCCTGGCACCAAGGCCCTCAGCTTGACCACCTCAGCCATCGTTACAGACCTGCACCCGGGCTCCGCACTGGGCTACGCCATGCTTCATCACGAGCATCGGCACGTTGTCGTGGCTGCACTCGCGCGTATCCCCTCTGGGGCTCGAGATGCACACACTCTCTCGGTCCGCTCCACAGCACGCCCCGAGGACCACGCCACCCTACGCAAGGCACGAGCCTCTCCTGAGGCCGCACACTGGCACGCTGCCTGCGCCGATCAGCTCGCCGCTATCCGACAGCACCAGGTGTACGACCTCGTTGACCTTCCTCCAGGTCGGAAGGCCATCGGCGCCAATTGGGTCTTTCGGCGCAAGTGGAAACCCGACGGGTCCTTGGACAAGTACAAGGCCCGCCTTACAGCCAAGGGGTTTGCCCAGATTCGTGGGGTCGACTATGACCAGATCTTTGCCCCAGTTGGTCGTTTCTCCACTAGCCGGGCTCTCTTCACCCTGGTCGCCCAGCATGGGTAAGAGCTGCATCAGATGGATGTGAGCAACGCTTTTCTCCACGATTCACTGGAGTGTGAGGAGCTCTACATGGTGCAGCCCCCAGCCTTCGACGATGGCATTGGGAGAGTGTGGCAACTGCGTAGGGCCCTCTATGGCCTGAAGCAGTCGCCTCGGTGCTGGAACCAAGAAATCAGTAGCACACTCCTTCGAGGCGGACTCCAGCGCAGCACCGCTGACCCCGCACTGTTTGTCAGTCCGCGAGGCCAGACTTTCGCTGTTGTTCTGGTTTACGTCGACGATCTCCTCATCGTGTTGCCAGACACGGCGGCCATCCAGCGTGTCAAGGACTTGCTGCACGCCGCGTACAAGATGAAGGATCTTGGATCTGCCAGAGTCTTCTTGGGCATGGAGCTCGACCATGATCGCTCCCAGGGCGTCCTTCACATCCACTAGGCCGCCTATGTGCAGACTCTGTCCACCCGCTTTGCGAAGGACCTGCCACTCGTGCCGAGCGCATCCTCACCTATGTCACCCGATGGCCAGGTGAAGCTGAAGAGTCCCGACCCAGCTATTGTGGGGGAGCCAGTTGACGTGACCACGTACCTGCGAGTCATCGGGTCACTGATGTTCCTGACGACGACGACGCGCCCAGACATCGCGTTCGCCATCAACCTCCTGGCCCAGTTCTCTCAGGAGCCGCGTCGTCTCCACTACGAGGCCGCGATCAGAGTCTTGCGCTACGTCGTCTCGACTCCTCGGCGATGTCTCATGTTCCACCGTCAGCCGTCTGTTGTCGCGGTGGGCTACACTGACAGTGACTGGGCCGGCAGTCCGGAGGTTAAGAGTCGCACAGGCTGGATCTTTCTGATCGGCGGCACAGCTGTATCCTGGCGCAGCGGCAAGCAGGGGTGCATTGCACGTAGCACTGTTGAGGCTGAGTACGTGGCTCTTGGCTCAGGCGCGTGTGAGAGTGTCTGGTTGCGTCGTCTGTTGTCCGAGTTGCGTCAGCCTGTCGCATCCATCACGTTGCATTGTGACAATGAGAGTGCCATGGCCATCGCCGACAATGACAGCGTGCATCACACACGCACGAAGCACATCAACGTTGAGTATCACTATGTGCGTTCATTGTTGCATGACGGCAGCATCAGCATTGTGTGGATTGAAACAGCACGGCAGTTGGCTGACTTCTTGACCAAGGCACTGAAGCGCGACTCGTTCAAGAAGGCTGTGAGTTCGGTCGGTATGCGTCCGTGAGTGGCTCTCTGTGTCTCTGCTTGCGTCTCTGTGTGACCTGGGGGAGTATGTTTGCTGACTGTGTTTCTGCCTATACATGTGCACTACGCCTGTGAGTCATGGGGGAGTGTTGGTTTTCGCACATCTCTCATTGTACTCTGTTGTGTCCTCCCGGCTTGTGTACATCGGCGTGCAGATGAGTGACGGCGAGACTCGACGTCGCTGAAGTGTCGCCCAGTGGAGCCGATGCGCACTGAGGCCCACGCACCGCTTGCTGGAGCCAATTCCGTCCGGCGATGCGCTCAGCTCCATCGACAGGCCTCCTTGGCGGTCGGGCCGCCGGCGGTCACCGCCAGTGCAGATGTTGTTTCCATGCACCCAACTCTGTTTCTGGTTGTGGCTTTGCGTCTGCAGCGTCATGCTGTGCCTAGGGTCCATGTCTCCTGCCGTGTGACCCTGTTTGGTGTCATTGCCTGTCACAGGCACTGCTCGGGCTCGGGCAGCCATAACTCTTTGCTAATATTTTTCTAGCTGATTCTAACCGCACGACTGCGTTCGCAGTGTCGGTATTGTAGTATGGTCTAGTTTTCAGGCAAAACGGTCGATGCCCGGGTTTTGGGCCGTCGGCCGTCTGGCAGGGCTCACCGAGAAAACCGTGCCTGCTAGAAAATAGGTCTAGGACTATTTTGTGATTGGCTGGTTAACTGAGTAACAAGTTCTACACTAGGGGGGGGGGGGGGGG
>SZWC01019981.1:29989-50991 GCA_023375785.1 Penium margaritaceum
CCCCCCCCCCTTTCTGGTCATGTTTACTCTCCCCCCTCCCACTTCAAGCGCATATTTCTATTCTCTCTCTCACACTCTCTTGTGTCCACATTCTTACAGAAAGAAAGGCAAAAACACTTCATCCTCATAGACCCCTGCCACTTGACACTCGACGCTAGACACTTTGACACGACAAAACACGCACTCACGACACACAGCAACATAGGGTGGGTCGCAGCATGCTCCAACACAGACTGCCATATTGTGAGAATGTCCGAGAAAATGAGAATCTCGGTCACAATTTTCGAGATCGAGACGAAAACGAGATTCTCATATGCCGAGCGAGATGAGATCGAGATGGCCCCGCCCGTGTTCCGAGCGAGATCGAGACAGGTTGACAGGTGTCTCGGAAAACGAGATGAGATCGAGATCTCGATCTCATCTCGTTTTCCGAGCCTTACTTATCCCTCTTTTTAAGTGAGCCACGGAGGAGGACGGGGTCCGGCCGATTGCGATCGGAGAGGCTCTGGTCCGCCTGGCAGCACAGGTTCTCCTGGCACACGACAAGAACAGGATTGCAGCGACTTTGCGACCACTGCAATTCGGGGTCGGCGTCTCGGAGGGAGCGGCCCTCCTGGTCAGGGGCGTCCGGTCTGTCTTGCAAGCGCATCCATCCCACTGGTTGCCCCGGCTGAACATCTGAAATGCCTTCAACGAGGTGGAGGGCGGTCTTCGAGGCCGTCCGAGACCGCGGTTTTGGCTCTTGGATCCCATTCCTTCGCCAGATTTACCTAGGTCCTACCCAGCTACTCTTCTTTGGTGTTCGCACCTCTACAGTCCTGGAGAGCCAACACGGCGTCCGCCAAGGCGATCCTACGAGCCCGGTACTCTTTGACCTGGCATTACTTCCCGTCCTGGAGGCCGGCTCCCGGGCCTTGCGCCACTCCTTTTGGGGCGGCACGCGACTACATAGGTGCCTTCCATGACGACGGCACGATTGTTGTAGCCCCTCTTCCACTGGGAGAGTGCTACGAGGTGGTCGTAGCGGCAGCAGCTCGACAGGGTCTTTGCGTGCACAGCAGAAGTGCCTCATCTGAAAAAGCCCTCAGGACGCCATCCCCCCTTCTCTCATCGGCATCCGCGCGTCGTTGGAGGGAGTCGTCCTTCTTGGCTGCCCGATCGGCACCCTAGCCTTTGAGGTCGGCTGGCAGCAAGAGTGGCTCCTGGAGCACTCCCAAGGCGTGGCGGAGTTAACGCTCTTGCCAAACGCGTTGGCGGCCATGACATTGTTGCCACTCTGTGCCATCTCGAAAGTCGACTTATGGATTCACGCATTTCCTCCCACTCCGGCTTGGCTTGACACCCTGGACCGTTTTGACAAGGCAGTATGGATGACGATCCTCAACATTCTCGAGCTCACTCCAACTCTGCAGCAGACCCAAGTGGGGGATTTGCAGGCCCTAGCCAGGCGACAGTCGCAGTCGTGGCGGCGACTGTGCTTTGTTTGACGCACGCTCTCAGGCTCCCCTGGCATACGTTGCGGCATTGGCAAGTCTGCTTCGCGATTTTCTGGCGCTTTTTGGCCCTCTCATCCCAGCTCTCTCTACCCCATCCCTCCTCTCCTCTCTTTGGGACGCAGCGGTTGCCCTTTTTCTACCTGCAGTGCAGTCCCGCTTGCCCACCTTATCTGAGCTACAGCTGGGAGCCCCCTACGATATTTACCGGCAACTCAACTCTAATCACGACCTCCACGCGTCCTGGATTCACGGTGTTGGTGACAAGGCGATTCACCACTATACTTGTCCCCCACAGCAGCAGAGCCTCCCCCACCATGCCTCGGAGTGCCGGCACCTGCTTGTCCGCCAATGTTGGGCGGCGGGCTCTTGGGGCACGACGCTCTGGCTTCAGGCTTCACCGACCGGCCCCCACGACCGCGTCCACCTCTCCGCAGCGGACTTTCGCCTGCAAGCACAGCTCTGGCTTAATCTCCCCCTGGGCTACCTGGAGCACTGCGAGGTCAGCGGCCTTACTCCTGCCCCGGTGACTCGTCAGCGTGGGTCCCATTTCATCATAGAGGTCCACCACGCCATCCGTGACGAGTTGGCCTGCATCTGCCGGGAGCACTCCCTTCCGACGCGTGTTGATCTGGGCGGCCTTCTCCCGAATAACGCCGCCACCCTCCGGCCGGACCTCACCTTGGAGGACCGGGAGCACGAGGCTATGTGCGTCATCGACGTCACGACGGTGGATGCCCATGGTGCGACTGCTACTTCGGAGGGTCGGGCTCTCCGACACGCAGAAGAGGCCAAGAAGACGAAGTACCACCCGGCGCTAGTCCATCGCCCGGGATGGAACTTCCTTCCGCTCTATGTTCTAAGTTTCGGCCCCGAAATTATTCGGGCCGAAATTTCGGTCATGGGGTATTTCGTAATTTTAAAAATGAAGTTAAAATTTAAATTTTCAGGTCACCTGAAGGTCAAGTAGGGGTCGATCTTAGGGTAATGTAGGCCATCTGATCACGTTTCTGGCCACAAAAAGAGCAGATTGAGTTGCTTTCACATTGTTGCACTATCTGAATTTTTTTATTTTAAAACTTTTAAATTTTATATTTTAGGGTGGCCGAAATTTCAGCCATTTCCTTCAATATTAGGGGCCGAAATTTCGGCCCAAAGTTCAGGACCGAAATTACGGCCAATTGAAATTTAGAACATAGCTCCCGCTTGCCTAGGTGACGCTTGGCAGCCTGGGGCCAGCGGCGTGGGACTTTCTGCGCCGCCTCTCACAGCTTTGCTTGCAGCAGGGGCATCAGGGGGCGTCTCCGGAGGACTTGGAGGCCTGGGCGGGCCGGTCGGTGGCTTTCCTCGCCCAGCGCCTCTCCCTCGCACGTGTCCACCGGCAGTGAGCTGTCATTCGCCGCGCGTGCGTGGCCCACGGCCGGCCGGATGTGGAGCTCCGGCACGACTTGCGGCAACGCCCGCCAGCTCCGTCGCTCCAGGGTCCGATAGCTCTTTCTGACCTCTGCTATGTGGAGCAGGTGGACGCCCGCGTGTAGCAGTCCTGGCCACAGGGCCTTGCCCGTAAACCATGTTCTTCCTGTTCTGCGGATGTGGCATGTACCGTATCTTGTTTCCGGTGGCGCGTAGGACATTGGCATCCTCCCCGCCATGTGCCCAAAAAAAACTCTTAAAAAAAAAAGGCAACATGAATGGTGCATCACAGTGCGAGTGTGCTCGTGTGTGTGAATGTCAAGTCAGTGGTGGGCCCTTCAGGTCCTCGTCCGATCAAATGCTTGCTTCGAAGGAAAAGAAAAGTCAACGTTGACATAGAGGGGGTCAGCAGTCAATGTCAATTTGGTATCGATGTCGATATCAATATTGATATCAACATCGAAGGAACATATTGATACAAAAATATTGAGTCCATACGACCACCACCACCACAACCAACATGGGGGAGGGGGAAGGGGGGGATGCGTGCATGTGCGCATGCATATGCGTGTGAGTGCGGGTGTGCGTGTGCCTGCGCACGCCCGCGATTGCAAAGCAAAGCAGTGACAAAGCCGTCATCTGTCTGCTTCCACAACAATTTGTTCTTTCTGTCACTGCTTTCAGCGAGAAAGCGGTGGATGCACACGCACGACATGGGAAAGCCAGGGGAAAAGAGAGGAGGGAGGTGGGGGGGGGGGGATACCAGCTGAATGAGTGCACCCATTCCTCACAGCAACTGTGCACCGCCAGCCTGCTGTGCAGCGGAGCACATGTGCCGAATTGCTGCGCGGCGGGAACTAGGGATGATAGCAGCAGCAGCACAAGTGGCAGCAGAGGTTGCAGCTGCAACTGAACTCCAATGTGGTTGGGGAGGGAGAGCGGGGGTTGGGAGAAGAGGCCGAGGGAGAGGGAGGTTGAGAGAGAGAAGGGGGGTGAGAGGAAGGGAACGGAAAAAGCGAGGGAGGGGGGAAGGGGGGGGGGGGAGGGGAAGGGATGGTAGGTGGGACAGGCACCCACATACCAATGCCAAGGTATCGATGAGCAATGACCGCCGGCCATTTGCGCTCGCTGTCAACGTCGACATGTGCCTCAGCTTGCTGTGACTTCGCTGCTGCTGCTGCCGCTGCTGCTGCTGCTGCCGCTGCTGGCAGCCATTTCCCCCGTGCAACCAAAGCGCGTGATGGCCCATCTGCAACCCACGCAAGGGATGGCCCGCCAAAGCTGTCTCCTGCTGCGAAGGCTGCCAGCCCCTAAAGCGCTGCGGTATGTCTGCGGGTGAGCGTGCGATGATGGCGGTGTCAGGGAGATCACGGGGGTTTCTGTCACTGTGGGAGCTGTTGACGGCATTAGGGTTTCCGACGGCATTAGGGTTTCCGACGGCATTAGGGTTTCCGACGGCATTAGGGTTTCCGACGGCATTAGGGTTTCCGACGGCATTAGGGTTTCCGACGGCATTAGGGTTTCCGACGGCATGGAGGCTTCTGTCAATGTGGAGGTTACTGACGGACTGGGGGGTTATTGCATCGGAATTAGGAGACACGGGAGAACGGGTCGCAGCAGGCTGAGGCGGAAGCAGCAGAGGGGCTGCAGCAAAGGGCATCTGGAAACTGTAACTGCTGCTGCCAGCTCCGTGTTTGCTGCTGCTGCTGCTACCGTTGCTGCTGCTGCCATTGCTGCTGCTGCTGCTACCGTTGCTGCTAGCGTTACTGCTGCTGCTGTTGGACCAAGGCGGGACGCTGCGGGCGTCGGTGAGGCGCGGTGGCAGCGGCTGGGCAGCAGCAGCGGCAGCAGCAGCAGCCCATGTGCCGAACCGTGCGCCATGGCTGCTCTCGTGCCGTGCAGTGCGGCACTGCACAGAACAAGCGCCGCCATGCAGGGCACCGCCATGCAGGGCACCGCCATGCAGGGCACCGCCATGCAGGGCACCGCCATGCAGGGCACCGCCATGCAGGGCACCGCCAGTGGCCCACACCGAGTCCCACCCGCCCACGTGTCCGTGCGTCACGGCGCAAGACCGATTGTTGCTGCAGCCGCTGCCGCCGCCGCCGCCGCCGCCGCTGCTGCTGCTGCTGCTTCTGCTGCCGCTGCCACCGCTGTTGCTGCTGCTGCTGCTGCTTTCGCCGCTCCTGGGATGACACCAGCTGCTGCTTCTGCTGCCGACGCTGCAACCACGGCCACCACCGCCGCTGCCATCGCCGCTGCTGATGTTGCTACTGCTACTGCCGCCGCCGACGCTGGTGGTGTTACAGAAGCGGCCGCCAATTCGATCGAACAGCCTCCTCGTAATCTTGCTGGATTGCTGGAGGGTGAGCCCCTGCCTAGAATCTGAAGGGAAGGGAGGTAGTCGCGGCTCCTGGTCATCCTCCTCCTGCTGCTGCTGCTGCTGCTGCTGCTGCTGCTGCTGCTGCTGCTGCTGCTGCTGCTGCAGCAGCAGCTGTGATGGCTCATCAGAGGAGCAGTAAAGGGATGCTTCCTGCTGCAAGGTCCGAAGCTGCTCCTGCGGCCACAGGAGCAGAGGCTGCAACTGCTGCTGCTGCTGCTGCTGCTGCTGCTGATGATGATGATGATGATGATGATGATGATGTTGGGGCAGCAGCAGCAGCAGCAGCCGATTCTGCTGCTGAGTGATCCACGAAGCGCCAAGGGACATGGTCCTTTGCATCGGAACGCTGCTGCCGCTGCCGCTGCTGCAGGTTGCGGAAGCAGCAACAACGGTTCTGCCTACGCTAGAAGCCCCAACCATGGTGTCGAAGGGGGTGGGGGAGAAGGGTGGACGATGTGGTCGGGAGGATGTGGTGGGGGGAAAGGGAAGCGCAGGGGAGAGTGCGGCTGGGTCGGATTCGACGGATGAGGGACACGAAGGACGCTTTCGTGCATGCGTGCTCGCTGACCTCACAAATTGCTGGCTGTCGCGTCACAAGTGGTGCGGAAGGTCACGTGGTGTCCGCGACGTGGAACGTGCCAACGTTGTGCACGTGTACCATATGGCTGCAGAACCACAGAATCAGCCACGTGGACCCTAGGACTTTGGTCTGGGAGATAAATAAGGGCCCCGTTCACAGCGGCCTAAACACCTCCGCTTTAGGGCAAGTGTGCAACGTGAGAGGCAAAATACAATTTTAGCAAGGCCTATAAAGTAGCACACAATAACGGCCGATTTCTGTACCAGCACACCCCGTCAAGTAGCACACAGAAATGGCCTACACTCCTACTTTTTCTTGCACATAGTGAGTCTAGGTGAACATTTTTGTGGGCTATTCGATGCTCGGCTACTTTTGTGTGCTACCAAAAAGTAGCACACAAAAATGTCCACCTAGACTCACTCCACGCAAGGAAAAAGAAAGTGTTTGTAAACTTTGTTGCCTAGGGTCTTGTTCCAACAACGGAGTGAGACGCACATTCTAACCATACTTGCACTTACTCGGCCTTTCTTTTGAAGATAGGAAATAACTATTGAGAAGTAGAAAGGCCGTAAATTTTTGTAAGGGTCTACTACCACGTGGTATCACCTACATGCACTTGACATTTTTTTGTGCTTTTCTACGAGAGGACATGTTTGCACTAGACATTTTTGTGTGCTACTTCATGTAGTGGACACATTTGTGTGCTCATGCAGCAACTGGCCATTTTTTTGTGAACTTGATGGGGTACACGTTTTTGTAAACTCGTACAGCGACCGGCCATTTTTGTGTGCTACTTAAAAACCTAGCTATAACTGCATTTTTCTCCCACGTGGGTTGAAAATTTCCTCATCAGTGTAGCAACGGATTGGATGTGTTAAGGCTCATAGAGCACTGCTTGCCATAGTTTTGGCCCACAAGGCCACGCTTCCTATCGGTGTGCCACATTTAGAGTGAGGTCAGACGTACTATCGTACTGGGATTTTGGGAGGCCCAAATTTTGAATTTTTCGCTTAAATTCAAACTGACAAATGGATATCCTTCGCGCTTTGCATCCCGCAAGATCTGGTAAGCCCATTACGATTGCACGCTTACAATAATGAGCTTTTTAGTGGTCAATACGGCCTACGAGACGGCAACAACGATTTCAAATGTTTCAAACTACAATGATGGCAGCGGCTTTGTCACGTCCGCAAACAATGAAGGTACATCTACTGTGTTAATATACCAAAATGGATAGAACGGAACCTTTCGAGCCAGGAGACCATTCCCGCGAATGGGACCCTCGGGAAAGCCCATTACGTAGACCAACCCCTAAAGGTTGGTCCACGTACTGGACTTTTGGAGCCCTCTCCTCCTAGGGAAGAGACATTGCTAGGTATTAGGTTGCAAAGTTGTTATTGTTTCCAACTAGTATAGCCAAGTTCAGCTCCAATTTTTAAAACGAACCCGCCCGATTTGCAAAAGTTGGTTCTTGGTTGTTAAGTTTGTGCTTCCACGCTCTCCATTAAAAAACCATTATAGTAATGAACTGCTAATCGCCAAGTTCCCATAATTCTTGACTAAAACCCCATTATGATAAGCCTGTCTGACCCCACTCTCAATGTCAGCGTACCGACATTCAATACCCATTCTGGATGATAAGGATATATCCATTCTTGTGTGGAAGGAATGTAGCGCCATTGTGTCACGTGGCTTGAACATGTCTTAGCTTATGGAGCAATGAATGGGATGAAGTTTTGGTCCATTAAGGATTGAGGGCTATACACCCTCAAGTATTGCAGTTTTGGCCCATTAGGCCAAGCTTTGCGTCTGTTTGTTACGTATACACTAAGCTGTAAGGCCCACCATGATTTCACAAATAATGATGCATTGATGTACAAACTGTTAAAGCTGAAGACATTTAGCACATTTCGAGAAAAAAAATTCTGCATGTTCTCTAACCAAACTTTTGCATGAAATCTGACATGTATCTGAAGGCCTTGAGTAATGACCACTCATCTCCATGACATCAAAATTGCATAAAAATGCATTTTCCTATTTCATGATGATGCAAATCATTTTTCCTCATGTGCGAACAAACCGACGTAAGGTTATGACTCATATGAAGTATCTGCCCTAAAAGATGCACGTGGATTCTTTATTATCTTTTATCCTACCATCGTTGGCACTTCAAACATTCCTGGTGTTACGATGGGCGTCTTTGGAGGACACATGGCAAGGGTAGATTTTGCAATAAAAAGGAGACTCCATTGCAAGCAAAGATTTCACATTGAAATTGAAATACCTATTCTCTTGCCAGAAATTATGCCCAGCACTTTTCTTCATATCTGATTCACTTTCTCAACACATCCCATACTAATGGTTTTGAGGCCTCCTGAACCTCAAATTTCCATACACATGCCAAAAATTCAGCATGATTTTGTGTGAAGGACCCCAATTTCTTGGATTTATTTTCAGGTACATGGAGAATTAGTCATTTGTGGCTCATGTGTTCACATCACACAAACATGAAAATGTAAAGAAATCAACTATGAGCAATAAAGGTCAAACCCATAAAGCAAAATGATACGTGACAATAGGTTGATAGCATCAGCTCTCTCTTTATCTCTTTAAGGGAAGCAACGTGGTTTCAATAATTCTCATACCTTTATTCACAGTTAATGAATACAAATTGCATCGGTCCTCAAATAAAAATAATTGTAAAATGTTTCCCGCACTATAAGGGACATTGAATTAACTAAGGGCATGTATAACATGTGTCCATGTACCTAAAATGTAAATCAAGGAGAAGAGAACATTTTGTTGAGAGGGTGTCTTCACACGATTGGTATCAGACATCCTCACAACAATACAAAGTGCCACTCCACATCAAGAGAACAACCCCATCTTCAACACTCCCTCCAGAGAGACGTGATGAAATGGCCATACATTTTCACTACATGTGGACACACTTTGGTGCTTTAGTTCCTTGTTGGCACAAGGAACTATGGTCGTGAACAACCATTTCATGCATATCGTGTGTGTGTGTTTGTGTGCGTGCACACACACACACACACACACACACACACACACACACACACACACCACACAAACACACAAAAACACTCACACATGCACATACGCACACAAATAAGTTCATATACTCGTTTTTCTAAGTGAATTGCCTACCGATGAAAGAGGACAAGTCCACGACACATGAAACTAGACACACATAGGTAGGTTATCCATGAGTAAAGAGCAAGTAGAGGTGTGGCGAGAATAATTTTGTATCTTATGCCCAATATTCTTTAAAATCAAGGGAAATATTTACATGAAGAAATAATGTCTGTATGAAGTTATTTAAATATAACTATAAACCTTGACACTTGTTCATACGTTTTGACAACACACTAACCACCAAATGTTTCAAAGTGTATATAGAAAAAAGCACTTGAAAGGAAAGTATTTAATGGTCAAAATTTCCCATTGCCTTCCTTTTTTCATGTGTGACACACATATACCCCAATCTTGAAATAACAAGCTACATCTGCACCTTAATTTGTACACTAAGATCCATATAACCTTGCGTCACAAAACTTAGTCCTAAATGGTAACACCTCAAAATAATGAGCCTCATCCTTCCACATGTTCTCAAAATCCTCAAACAATGGTATGAATCATAATTTGACCATGTAAACATTGGTGGTTTACATCAGCATAGCATCCCACACAATGAAGGAGTATAATCATGGGATGTTGTGATGATGCAACAAGTCAACATCTGTTGACTGGGTTTTCAATATTTAAATAAGCTGTCCTCACCCCCTTTCCCTCATGACTCCATTCCCCTTTTCCACATTTGATCGCAGATCTCCAACATTGACTTCTTTGTCTCATATAACTTTAAAAAAACCATGTGCGCTCACTCCAGTACATATTGTCTTCAAGATGATTGAAATCCTCTCCACAATAACAATGCATGGAAGAACTATGAGAGGTGATTTCAAAGTACTTGAATCATCTAATCTCCCTCACTTGCTACTTCCTTTGATACCGATTCTTACTTGTTGGAGAAGGTGTAAGGTTACAATTTTGGAGCAACACATTGTTTAAGAAAACTAGAAATGTAATTAGTTTGAAATTAGAAGAAATGATAATAGTTGAAATGGTCAAACAAGTATTTACAAGTGTAGAGACAAGAATGAGATTTGCTTAAATTTGTGACTTTTCAAACCAACTGACACTTGAGAATTTTCATTCTGACAGAAACATTGGAGAAATACCTCTTTAGAATTTGGAAGGTTTGACATTTTATGGAAATTTGAATTTTTTGATTTCATTTTACTGTCGAAAATTCAACCAAACAATGTTTAAATACGCATTTTTGTCATGGTCAATAGTTCATTATTGAATAAGCTACTCAAACCCTGAAGATTTCTCTATAGTGGAACATTGAAATGCTATGCATTTTAGTGGTATGCCCATTGCTGAATAGCTTAAAAGTACGAAAGTGTTGTGGATAAAAAATATTTATTTTGTAGCTTCAAAAAAGTGAAAAAAATCTGAATAAAAAACTTCCATGTTGTTGCTTTCTATGTTCAAATGACACTATAAAAGTTGGACTGATACACCACCATATGTTATACATCTTAAAGGAAGCCCTCTCGTCATTCATTTTTTGGAAGGCGGTTATGCTATCTGCCAAGGCCAACTGAATATGTTACTTGCAACCTTGTTATGGAAAAATAAACTCTTTCTATCAGAAGATCCTTATTCATTCTATTCTAGGTACTTCCACCGAGAACGTGTTCCACATAACGTGTTGAACGTAATGTCGACTTCAAGAGTCAGAAACACCTAAAAATATCTATCTCCATGTTCATTGCATATTATTTATTTCCTCAAGTACCATGTGTGGAGCATTTATCGTTTAATAATCATTGCACATTCCGGCTAAAAACTGAAAGTATGAATTCACAACAAAAGAACCACAAAACTTCAAACAAACACGATCAAGTACAAGGTTTCCCTTGGTCGGGCCCAAAGTGAGTCAACCACATTATGATTGTGCATGAACCGAAGGGGTAAGGAAAAGACATGGCGAAGCAATTCTCTGTAGTGGGTGTTGATCTTCCTCTCGATCTTTTTTTAGTTTAAAGTTACGTTGATGCAACATTAGACTACACTTAGACATAATGCAGTAGGATGCTAGAGAAATATGTCATTTCAGGTATGAATGCAACAGATTGACACTGAAATGGTCTATCAATTCCAATACTTATGTTTTTGAAACAGAATGTATGAGTTATGCTTAATCACCCTGGATTCATGCGCTCGACAATTAGTGTATCAAAAAGTGTATTCTTATGTGCAATGTTTTTTAAAAGTATCACCATTAATTCATGTCAGAAGTCCCCACATGTACATTCCTTATATAAGGTGTTAGTTGTTATGGATTATATGCACTATGTACTAAGTTTTTTTGGAATTCCATGTTCACTAATATGTTCACTACCCAATACACTTGTCAATACACAATTTCAGGGTTAGGTGATTGGTCATACATGGAATTTATCATCATTTGTGTAAATAGATCCATGTAAGCTAACAATGAGAATATTTTGTGAATTTCTCCTTTGAACTTTCAAGTTCTCTTTTTATCCACCACTCGTAAGAACGTTTCATACACTTTCACATCATCTACTGATACACGAGAATGTGTGTTGTTTGAAAAGGTTTGTGCACCCCTTATGTACCTATTGATGAAATTTTCCATCCCTATTATCTTCCTCAATGACCCGAGAGCGGGATAGGGATGGAAGGGGAGAGAGAGACCCGAGAGCAAGAGCTCTAAGGTCTAGGAGGGGGCGCGACACTTAGTTGCGGAAGGGGACATAGGCTCTCAGGAGCTGTGAGGGGCATTGCTCTTGAGAGCTGTCTGGGGAGTGGATCGAGGGGGAGATAGACGGGAGGAGATCGAGGCGAGCGAAGTAACAACAATGATTTTGGAAAAGTGACTGAAGCGAGCGAGTGCGCCTGACCCCTATGGGGTCGTGCAACTCTGCTCGCGTGGTTTGCCACCAACCGTGGTGATCCACATGGAGCTCTTAGAGATTGATCGTGCAAATCACCAAGCACAGTCTAGTTCACAAACAAGCGTGCAATATAACTCAAATACAAAGCTAGCACGTAGGTTAGGCTACCACATGAGAAAAATAGTGGGACTAATCTAGGTTGGATATCGAAAAAGCGTCCAAAGTTTGCTACTTTCACGAATTCATCCTTATATCATCTCTTATACACACTTAAAAAGACTAGAAAGGTGTGGAGGAAGGGGAAATAGGGACGACATCTTAGAGGAACATGTTTATCAAGAAATTATCCAGCCCTTCTACTCCTCCCACTTCACGTGATACAAACGTTTCCGCATTTCAATAGTGTGGGATAGTGTGTGGGAGAGAAAAAAGGACGTTATACCAAACAGTAGTGTTTTTTTCTTTATGAGAGTGTCCACACCTTTTACTACATTAGTTACCTCTCATACACATTCCTTCACATTTAAAATATTTTGGAAAGGATATATGAGATGGAAAAGGGGTTGCACCATAGAACGATATTCTTTTCAGTGAGATATTCAACCCCTTCTACTATTGCCTCTCATACACAGCCTTCCAGGCCATATAAATAAAGACATTTGTGTCTGAAAGGAGAGGGGGTTGTGTCACGGAACAATATATTTCTTACTAAAAACATCCACCCCTTTTACTACTTTCATTACCTCTAAAACATACTCTCATGTACAACAGTAATGTGAGAAACTGTATCAGAGGGGAGAAGGGGTTACACCGAACAGTAATATTCCTCTCAGAGGATGTCCACTCTTTTTTCTCACATTACTTGTCATGCGTGCTCTCCCATAATGAAATAATGTGAAAAAGTCATAAAGATGGGAAAATGAGAGTATACTAGCGAAAATTATCTTTCTTTATGACAGTGTCGAGATACTATAAAGAATGTGCTTTTTGTACAATTAACAAATTCTTTATTAACACACTCCTAAGGAAGACGTTTGTTGGAAGGTGGGGTCCATGTTAGCACTCTTGATGAGGGATGCACAATTTAGAGTTGCCTTAGACATAATTGCGTGATTATATGAGATAAATATGGAAAAAAGTAGTGAAAAGAGGTTTCTCTACAATATGGTCCATCATACTTTTTTAAGGAAGATGTTTAAGATGCACATGTTGTCTCTATTTTAAAGGATATTTTGAAATTATTAATAATGTTTTAGTAGCAATCAAGGCCGCAATTAAGACATTTTGGACTTTGCATTCCATTCGACTTGAGATAGCTCCTCCCCATCAAAATTGTACATGGTAAGTATATGTGGGAGTGTATGTGGTGTACATTGTGAAAAGCACACACATTATAGTTTCCTCAGAGGCAAAAATAATCTTCCCATGCCACCTAATGTCGAAAGTGTATGTGTTGAGTGTATGAGTGAGTTTACGTGGTGTCTAAACATACATGTATGTATTTCTTTTGGCTCTATACACTTATGAATTCTCAAGTAATTCCCTGGTATACACTATCTCATACACATGCATGATACACTTTTAGGTCTTGAGGGAGTGAAATCCCACCGCATCCATTGGTTGAAATATAACCCCCCTAAGTGTAAACGTATGAGGTGATTGTATGTGTATGTGTATGTGATGCAAACCATAAAACCAAGACAAAGGCATGCTTGGTTCTTTTGTCGAATGAGATCTAGTTCTTGTCCTCATCCCCCCACCTCACACAAAAGTTGGAATTCAATGAGGAACGTATGAGGGAGTGTATGTCAATAACATGTATAAAGATACATAATTGTAATACTAATTGTAATTCGAGAAAACTATCTAGGCCATATTCACTTATGTATTTCTAAACACTCCACCCATACATAATCCATTATGTACAAGCCTCAAACATTTTTATGTCTAGGAGGAGGATCACATAACATCGATCGGTCGACGCCGTTCCCCCTCCCCCCTCCCTAGCAAAGCAAAAATGTATGAGATGAGTTAATGTGGTTGTGTATGTGATGCACACTACAAAGCTTACACAAATGCTTCATTTGATGGTTCATCAAAAGAGATGTCATTCGGGCCCTCAATCCCTACCCAACCCCTAAAGATTTCCAAATTGTATAGCAAGAGTGTATGTAGGAGTGTATAAGGTGCACTTGTACACATGTACAAAAATGTATGAGTACTTATCTCCTTTGATGAATTGGCTTCTAATCTATTGATATTCTATCAGAGGTTATGACGTTGAGAAGTACATTCTGGAAAAGGAATGCTTGTCAGAAAATTCATTATGTAAAAAGAATGTTTTGATATAGGTAAAAACTTTACATATCAACAATATATTTCTCTTTGTTGGAGTGAGCAATAACTGCACTGAGTGACAGCTTCGACATGGCGCAGTCGGATCGACGATCGGAGGTTTGTATGCGAAGTTACTAATTTTTATCCGAAAATACACGGGTGCAGCTGGAGCAGGAATTTCTGATGTACAAGCCGAATTTAATTATGGCATCCGGGTCCAAGGGGGGAAAGGAGCCTGGATCTTTGTGTGCTGCATGCACAGCAGTGCTGTGCATGCCTGTTGGCCCAGCTTGGTTAGCAGTTGCGTAGTGCAAGCAAGCACTACTGGGTACTTGGCCCACACCAGTCAGGGTGGGGCAACACCTGACTAGACTGCTGGGACCGCTTGTATCAGCCCATGCAAGAAGGGCTCTGGAGCAGGGACCACTCTGCATCAGGTGGTGCATGCACTACTCAGCATTACATCAATTACCACATGCACGACTCAGCAACTGCATCAGCTACTACATGCACGACTCAGCAGCTGCATGCAGAGCCAAGAGTGGGGACCGCCTTGCGTCAGCGGCAACATGCACGACTCAGCAGCTGGGACCACGGCCAAGTTGCCAGCCTTCAGGAAGCTTCCTTGAGAAGGAATTCGCGTGCCTTAGACCGGGAAGATTCCTTGAGGAGGAAGCTACGACCTTGAAGCAGGACGTTTCCTCTAGGCACAAGGCAGCTGGTCAACTTGCCAGGATCCTAGTATAAAAGCAGACTGGACTCAGTCAGTCCAGTAACTCTAGTAGTAACTCCAACACAACTTCAACAGCAACTCCATCAACTCTACCAGTTGCACCAACAGTCCATCTTTGCCAGACAACACCTCAGACCAAGACACTGCAGACCCTCTCTTACCTGAAGACCCACGATAGCCTGGCAGCCTTCTGCCAGCTTGGGTTGGTGGACGCCCCTGACTACCTGAAGGCCTGACTACCAAGAAGAGGTGGCCAGACTACGCCCAAGACTGGAGAGCAGCCTTGCTAAGACTGCCTCTTTAGACGTTGCTCATCTCTGAGCCAGGAGCTGTGTCTAGGCGTTGAGCCCAGAGTTAGTATGTGGCGTCAGCTCTGCCTGTGCACTGCTGATCAAGTCTGGAAGGAATCTGTTGGAGTTCCCCTTTGTCGACCCAGTAGGCCTGGCAGCACTTTGCCAGCTTGGCTAGGAGGGTCAGAAGACCTCTGACGACCCAGTGAGTCTGGTAGTAGATGCCAACGTGGAGAGGAGGCTGCCCTGACAACCTGGAGGCCATTTCACCTGAAAGTACGGTGACCATGTTGAAACCCTTGTAACGACAGCCTTGACGGCCTAGCAAGGTGTTGCGCCCTCGGATGGGGCAGGTTGTGTCAGAGTATTGAGCTGAGCTGTGTTTCGTCGATGTTTCCTTGTACCATACTTGTACTTGATAGTCTTTTTCAATTACAAGTTTCAATCCAAGTCTTCCGCTTCTACACATTGGAGTACAAGGTTTGCTTGCTGGGCACACAGATCTTGGGCTGCAGCAAGACCCCCTTGATACATCAGAGCACGCGGTGACTTCATCACTGCAGGCTCCCAAACCCGAACATGGTATCAGAGCTCAAGGACGTCTGCACATGCTCAACATGCGATTAGAGTAGCAGACCCATGCTGTCAGCAAGAAGCAATAGTTAAACCTCAAGCTTGAAAGGATGACAACAATTTTCATCACTCACCAGTGGCAGGGTAAGCGCTTGACGTGGCGACCCTAATCACATGGAGATATTGAGGACGCTTTGAGCAACCTCAATGTGGAGAGCCTACACATGGACTCTCAACAGTTGAATGGCCTCTTAGTGCCAAGCTTTTGCATGGAGCAAGGATGTGGTCTAAGGAGAGAGCAAGCACTAGCTGAGGTGACGGAGCGCTAAAGAGAGGAGGCGCTTCAGACAAGGGCATGTCGCTACGACGTTCGTGCGGACGGAGTCTTGCGGAAGCAGTTGATTGGCACGTGTTTTGAAGCTCACCGTCCATAGCTTCAGCAGCAGTTGTCCCAGATTCAGCAGCAGGTGCATCTTCAGCATCAGCTTCAATTGGCACAACTACATTCGTCATCAACCGCAGCGGACCCGCAGGCTAATGTGGCAAATTTCATTCCACAAACTCTCATTCCAGTGTAGATGAAAGTGATAGGATATGCACAGTTGGGCATGGTGCAGCAATGTGTGACAGAGTCACATCAAGCTGCAATGAAAGTGTCATCCATGGCACTTGTACGAGTACTGCTTGATACAGGTTAGCATGAGAGAGCTTGGGAGCAAGCTTTCAAGCATGAAAGCACAGAGCAACGACAGCAGATTGGCAAGCAGCAGCACATTTGTCAACGAGAGCGGCATACCTGTGAGCTGTTAGCAGCCAAGGCAACTCAACTTCAGAATGAGGCCTTGCAGCTGAATAAGGATTCATCAGTGTCACATCAAACATCTACACATCTGCCACAGCTCAGTTCTCCTCCACACATGCCAGAGCATGTCTATCCTCAGCAGTCAAAGTCACCTACATCTGCTCATGTAGGAAGCGCGAAGACCTTAGTGGTGTCCCTTGAAGCATCCACAACGGCACCATTGCAACAGTCAAAGTATGCAGCAGTGCCAATAGGATTTCAAGCGCCACAAGCAGCAGCTGATGACAAGCAGTGGTACTTCTCAAACACCCACGTGATGATGTCACAAGGGTCGGCAACACTCCATGCACTGCTTTTCGAGTCGCAAGCAGGGAAGCCATCAGCAAAAACCCAGGTTGCCAGAGAGCCAAGGCAAGCAACGGTCTTGTAGAAGCTCATGGAGAGTCGAGTGGTGACCAAGGAACGAAGCTGCCATCTGCAGATTGGCAGCGGCAAGCAGCAGTTGCAATGACCGTGCCTACTTGAGAGAGAAGTGTCGGCACTAGTGGTCATAGGGTTGGACGCCTCGCCAAACGTCCACAAGCTGACCAACGAAGCCGACAATGACTCCACATCCTAGACGTAGTTCTCATGCTCCATCCAACAGAAGACAACCTAGCAGCTGAATGCTGATGGTGTAGTAGAGCAGCTGAGGTGGATGTGTCTTCCACAGCAAACAGAGGTTCAAATGAGCCTCAAAACGCGTGACAAGCTGACTCTCCATGAGCTTGTACGAAGCCAATGCAACAGTAGCATACACTGCCAATGCAGCAGGGGGCCAAGCAGAAGCCAGCCTACGACTTGTAAGAGCAGCAGTGATGTAGCAGGTGCTCGTGTATGGAGCCACGAGCATGTAGGACCTCACATAATGAGCTTTCACGCTGCAAGTGTATCGACACAGCGTCGGCACAAGAGGTAGCAGCATGGTGGCATCTCCGGGGCAACTCACCACCACCGGCGAAGGACTGACGAGCACACCAAGATGGGGTCGCTTGTCAGCAACTCCTCATTTGCTTCTCAAAACCGCAAATCTTGTTTCATGGGATGGATCGGGCAGTAGCGGAAGAAGAAGAAGAAGAAGAAAAAAAAGGAGGGACTCCTAAAACAAAAAACGGGGAGTCAGGAGCTGGACGTAACAGTTGGTTGCGAGTTGTCGTCGACAACAATAGGAGCAGCCGTGACATCGCCAGCAACATAGTCCACCAATAGCAGCTCACTTTGCTAGAGGAATAGCAAAGGAGATCCCGAAGTGAGGGGAAGGCGGAGTGAAGATGTTTTGTCAAGCCCTTGAAGCAGCTCGCAATGCAGCGAGCAGTGAAATAGACAAAATCCTGCCGGAGCGGCAGGTGGAGGTAGTAAGCCCACCTGGTGTTGGGTGGCATACAAAAATGGAGCAGTTCATCTCCATTCCAAAATCCTATCGAGGCGTCTGGTGGATGCAGCAAGCACACCTCGTGTCAGGTGGCGTGCACAAACGGAGTAGTTGTGCTCCATGAAAAAATCCTGCCGGGGTGGCAGGTGGAAGCAGTAAGCCCACCTGGTGTCAGGTGGTATGCACAGATGGAATTGTTGCGCTCCGCGATATAATCCTGCCGGGTCGTCATATGGACGCAATAAGTCCACGACGTGTCTAGTGGCATGCATGAATGGAGTAGTTACGCTCCATGGAAAAATCCTGTCGGAGTGGCAGGTGGAAGCAGCTAGCCCGTCTTGACAAAGGCGGCATGAATGGAGACTGGCGACATGCACAAACTCTACAGCCGGTCAGAATTTGTGACAGAGACGTTGGACCTCTGGAGCAGTCGAGGACCTCGACTTCAAATTTCCACCTGAAGGCAAAAGTTGGTTGAGGGGAAATTTTACTCCTCACGGTTACAATTCACACATCGTGAACAGCTTGCTCAGCAACAATTGACCTCACAGTAGGAGCTGAAGCAGGAGTGCAGCAAACGGAGCAGCTGTCGGAGTGAAGGCAAGGAGCCCAAGGTCCGGGAACGACCTTGGAGCAGCTCGTCGTGATCACGACGAGTACGTGGCTAACCCCGTCCGTCATGCGGATCGGAGCTATACAACCAACCTGGTTGCGGTGCCTTCTGGGAGGTGGAAGTAACGACCACCAACAGCAGCAGCAGCAGCGACTGTAAAAAATGGGAGACGTCCCAGGTCTGCTGCGGGTAGCCTGGTGGATTAAAAAAAAAACTGCCGGAATGCAGATTTTTTTTCGGCAGCAGTCAGATTCCTGTTTTTGGGTTTCCTCACCCCCAAGAAAATCGCAGGGCGAGTTGTAGTAAGCAACTGCTTATGCCCTCGTCACAGCAGCTACTGACGATGGAACCTCCTTCAACTACATTTCTAGCAGCAGCCAATGTAGCAGAGAAGCAGTGGCAGCAGCTGGAGAAGGAACAACCAGTTGCAGTAAGCAACTGCTTATGCCCTCGTCGCAGCATCTTTACAGCTAGTGTCGCACCATTTTTACAAAATGGAAATGACCGCTCACGGTGGCGAAACGTGATTGACATCGCCACCTGCAAAAAACAAAATAAATAATATATGGGAAGGGCAGCATTGCGGAAGCAGAAAGCGGCCAATGCTGCGATTGCGGAACAAAGCCCCAGGTCAAGCTCTGGCACGCAGTGGTGTGCGAGCAGAAAAGTGCGACAGAAAAAAAAAGGAAAGCTCGTTGTGGCGAGCAAAACAGGGGCTGAAGGGGAAGGAGGGGTGCGTCGAGCGAGGGGGAGGGGAGCGACGTCTGAGTGGGACGTCGCACCAGCTTGCCGCGATGGCAAGCTGGGCCAAGTGCCTGCCGCGACGGCAAGCAGAGTCGCGGCAAGGCTCTGCCGCGACAGCAGGCCAGAGCGAAGCCACCTGCCGTGACGGCAGGGTGGCAGGCCGGCGGTTGGGCAGAACGACCTCAGGGCCCTGGTTTGCCTAGCGGCTCGATCAAGAGACCCGTTTCGCTTCTCAGTCAAAGACAGGGCCCTGACGGCCGATCTCACCAACCGTGGAGCCCTGCCGTTATATCTCAGTGACGGCAGGGCCCTTCGTACGGGATCCTGGTTGTCAGAATTGCGACCCGGTCGAGCGTCGAGGGTCAACACAGGCTCTTGACCGAAGACAGCGACAACCGAGTCACCGTAATAAAGCCCTCGACGATCGCCAACGCTTTGAACGATACGTCTTCGACATCACCGGAAAGGTACAAGCAAATTCTTCGAAGAAAACGGCAAAATTCCATTTTGTCTCGGTTAACAAGAACCTCAGTCCTATGGCACCGTCCGATACGAACCCTACAGAATCCCTTCACTGTACATAAAACAATTGTCTGAGGAACAAATGAGATTGTGACGGCATTCATTAAAAAAATAAAAAGGAATATTAAAAAAGGAAAAAGACTTATCTAAAAAATATCCAAATAAAGAACTACGTATCAAAAGCACAAAAATTTGAGAATAAAATCAATGCACAAAAATGAGGCCATAACAACTCAAACATGAAACCACCAATGCGTCTTTAAAAAAATGATAACAAATAGGAAAACTAAAAATAAATCAATCATAAAAAAAACTGTAAACATAGATTAACAATGAACAAAATTTAGAATTGAAATAATGATGAAGATACATATATAGATGCAAATCTAGAGTTAAAAATCAATATTCAGTATAAATATATATAAATCTAACTATTCACATGAATTTCCTAATAAATTTCAATATATCAAAGTATTCTTATGCAAAAATAAATAAATATATATATATGTGTACATGTTAGAATTGACATAAATGTGAACACCTACACGGATAATTATATACATAAATATTTAGAAAAGTGTGAAAAAATATACTTGAATATAAAAAACTATTGAAAAAGAAAGGGTTAAAACATATAAAGGAAGTTGTAAATAAACATTTCTATATCAATATCGTTATCAATATGAAATAATATAGTGACAATGAAAAATACATCCAGATATAGATTAACATGTGGCTCTAAGTGTATTTCTATAGGTATAAGTATAAAAAAATTTAAATATAAATATACGTATACATTTAGACATGCAATAACATAAAAAGTCATACACATTTATCTAACTCCAAACACAAATATGCATGTATAAACAATAATAGGGAAACATCAAAAAAATCAAACATACATATGAACATATTGACGAAACCAAGTATACATGTACATATATATAAATATAAATATACATATACAAATACATGTACATATACATATACATATACATAGACATATACATATACATATACATATACATATACATATACATATACATATACATATACATATACATATACATATACATATACATATACATATACAT
>SZWC01019982.1:10971-21000 GCA_023375785.1 Penium margaritaceum
TGGTCAGAAACACAGTGGACAGAAACACAGTGGTCAGAAACACAGTGGTCAGAAACACAGTGGTTAGAAACACACTGGTCAGAAACACCCTGGTCAGAAACACAGTGGTCAAAAACACAGTGGTCAGAACCACATTGGTCAGAAACACAGTGGTCAGAATCACACTGGTCAGAAACACACTGGTCAGAAACACAGTGGTAAGAAACACACTGGTCAGAAACACAATGGTCAGAAACACAGTGGTCAGAAACACAGTGGTCAGAAACAGAGTGGTCAGACACACTCTAGTCCAAAACACTGAGGTCAGAAACACACTGGTCAGAAACACAGTGGTCAGAAACACATTGGTTAGAAACACAGTGGTAAGAAAAACGGTTCTCAGAAACACAGTTGTCAGAAACACAGTGGTCATAAACACAGGGGTCAGAAACACACTGGTCAGAAACACAGTGGTCATAAACACAGTGGTCCGAAACACAGTGGTCAGAAACACACTGGTCCGTAACACAGTGGACAGAAACACAATGGTCAGCAACACAGTGGTCACAAACACAGTGGTCAGAAACACACTGATCAGAAACACAGTGGTCAGAAACACAGTGGTTTGAAACACAGTGGTAAGAAACACACTAGTCATAAACACACTGGTTAGAAACAAACTGGTCAGAAACACACTGGTCAGAAACACAGTGGTCAGAAACACGGTGGTCAGAAACACACTGGTCAGAAACACAGTGGACAGAAACACACTGGTAAGAAACACAGTGGTCAGAAACACAGTGGTCAGAAACACAGTGGTCAGAAACACAGTGGTCAGAAACACATAGGTCAGAAACACAGTGTTCAGAAACACAGTGGTTCGAAACACAGTGGTCAGAAACACACTGGGCAGAAACACAGTGGTCAGAAATACAGTGGTCATTAACACAGTGGTCAGAAGCACAGTGGTTACAAACACAGTGGTCAGAAACACAGTGGTCAGAAACACACTGGTCAGAAACACAGTGGTCAGAAACACAGTGGTTAGAAACACACTGGTCAGAAACACCCTGGTCAGAAACACAGTGGTCAAAAACACAGTGGTCAGAACCACATTGGTCAGAAACACAGTGGTCAGAAACACAGTGGTCAGAAACACACTGGTCAGAAACACAGTGGTAAGATCAGAAACACACAGAAACACAATGGTCAGAAACACAGTGGTCGAAACACAGTGGTCAGAAATAGAGTGGTCAGACACACTCTGGTCCAAAACACTGAGGTCAGAAACACAGTGGTCAGAAACACAGTGGTCAGAAACACAGTGTTCAGAAACACATTGGTCACAAACACACTGGTCAGAAACACAGTGGTAAGAAACACAGTTGTCAGAAACACAGTGGTCAGAAACACAGTGGTCAGAAACAAAGTGGTCAGAAACACGGTGGTCAGACACACTCTGGTCAGAAACACTGAGGTCAGAAACACACTGGTCAGAAACACAGTGGTCACAAAGACACTGGTCAGAAATACAGTGGTCAGAAACACAGTGCCCAGAAACACGGTGGTAAGAAACAAACTGGTGAGAAACACACTGGTCAGAAACACAGTGGTCAGAAACACAGTGGTCAGAAACACAGTGGTCGGATACACCGTGGATAGAACCACAGTGGTCAAAAACACACTGGTCAGAAACACACTGGTCAGAAACACAGTGGTCAGAAACACAGTCGTCAGAAAGACAGTGGTCAGAAACACGGTGGTCAGCAACACAGTGGTCAGAAACACAGTGGTCAGAAACACAGTGGTGAGAAACACAGTGGTCAGAAACACAGTGGTCAGAAACACACTGGTCAGAAAAACAGTGGTGATACCCTCTGGTCAGAAACACTGAGGTCAGAAACACACTGGTCAGAAACACAGGGGTCAGAAACACACTGGTCAGAAACACAGTGGTCAGAAACACGGTGGTCAGAAACACTGTGGTCAGAAACACAATGGTCACAAACACACTGGTCAGAAACACAGTGGTCAGAAACACAGTGGTTAGAAACACAGGGGTTAGAAACACACTTATCAGAAACACAGTGGTTAGAAACACAGTGGTCAGAAACACAGTGGTCAGAAACACACTGGTCAGAAACACACTGGTCAGAAACACACTGGTCAGAAACACAGTTGACAGAAACACACTGGTAAGAAACACAGTGGTCGGAAACACAGTGGTCAGAAACACAGTGGTCAGAAACACACTGGTCATAAACACAGTGGTCAGAGACACAGTGGTCAGAAACACAGTGGTTAGAAGCACAGTCGTCAGAAACACACTTGTCAGAAACACACTGGTCAGAAACACAGTAGTCAGAAACACAGTGGTCAGAAACCCACTGGTCAGAAACACACTGGTCAGAAAGACACTGGTCAGAAACATACTGGTCAGAAACACAGTGGTCAGAAAAACGGTGGTCAGAAACACAGTGGTCAGAAACACAGTGGTCAGAAACACAGTGGTCAGAAACACAGTGGTCAGAAACACACTGGTCAGAAACACAGTGGACAGAAATGTACTGGTAAGAAACACAGTGGTCAGAAACACAGTGGTCAGAAACACAGTGGTCAGAAACACAGTGGTCAGAAACACAGTGGTCAGAAACACACTGGTCAGAAACACAGTGGACAGAAATGTACTGGTAAGAAACACAGTGGTCAGAAACACAGTGGTCAGAAAAACAGTGGTCAGAAACACAATGGTCAGAAACACAGTGGTCAGAAACACACTGGGCAGAAACATAGTGGTAAAAAACACAGTGGTCAGAAACACAGTGGTCAGAAGCACAGTGGTTAGAAACACAGTGGTCAGAAACACAGTGGTCAGAAACACTGGTCAGAAACACAGTCGTCAGAAACACAGTGGTCAAAAACACAGTGGTCAGAAACACACTGATCTGAAACACAGTGGTTAGAAATACACTGGTCAGAAATGCACTGGTCAGAAACACAGTGGTCAGAAACACAGTGGTCAGAAACACAGTGGTCATAAACACAGTGGTCAGAAACACGGTGGTCAGAAACACATTGGTCAGAAACACAGTGGTCAGAAACACAGTGGTCAGAAACACAGTGGTCAAGAACACACTGGTCAGAAACACAGTGGTCAGAAACACACTGGTCAGAAACACACCGGTGAGACACACAGTGGTCAGAAACACACCGGTCAGAAACACAGTGGTCAGAAGCACAGTGGTCAGAAACACAGTGGTCACAAACATACTGGTCAGATACACAGTGGACAGAAACACACTGGTGATAAACACAGTGGTCAGAAACACAGTGGTCAGAAACACACCGGTCAGAAACACAGTGGTCAGAAGCACAGTGGTCAGAAACACAGTGGTCACAAACATACTGGTCAGATACACAGTGGACAGAAACACACTGGTGATAAACACAGTGGTCAGAAACACAGTGGTCAGAAACACACTAGTCAATAACACAGTAGTCAGAAACACAGTGGTCAGAAACACAGTGGTCAGAAACACAGTGTTCAGAAACACATTGGTCAGAAACACACTGGTCAGTATGACAGTGGTAAGAAACACAGTTGTCAGAAACACAGTGGTCAGAAACACAGTGGTCAGAAACACAGTGTTCAGAAACACATTGGTCAGAAACACACTGGTCAGTATGACAGTGGTAAGAAACACAGTTGTCAGAAACACAGTGGTCAGAAACACAGTGGTCAGAAACACAGTGGTCAGAAACACAGTGGTCAGACACACTCTGGTCAGAAACACTGAGGTCAGAAACACACTGGTCAGAAACACAGTGGTCACAAAGACACTGGTCAGAAACACAGTGGTCATAAACACAGTGCTCAGAAACACGGTGGTAAGAAACACACTGGTGAGAAACACACTGGTCAGAAACACAGTGATCAGAAACACAGTGGTCAGAAACACAGTGGTCAGATACACAGTGGTCAGAACCACAGTGGTCAAAAACACACTGGTCAGAAACACACTGGTCAGAAACAGAGTGGTCAGAAACACAGTCGTCAGAAACACAGTGGTCAGAAAGACGGTGGTCAGCAACACAGTGGTCAGAAACACACTGGTCAGAAACACACTGGTGAGAAACACAGTGGTCAGAAACACAGTGGTCAGAAACACAGTCGTCAGAAACACACTGGTCAGAAACACAGTGGTCAGAAACACAGTGGTCAGAAACACAGTCGTCAGAAACACACTGGTCAGAAACACTGTGGTCAGAAACACAATGGTCACAAACACACTGGTCAGAGACACAGTGGTCAGAAACACAGTGGTTAGAAACACAGGGGTTAGAAACACACTTTTCAGAAACACAGTGGTTAGAAACACAGTGGTCAGGAACACAGTGGTCAGAAACACACTGGTCAGAAACACACTGGTCAGAAACACACTGGTCCGAAACACAGTGGACAGAAACACACTGGTAAGAAACACAGTGGTCGGAAACACAGTGGTCAGAAACACAGTGGTCAGAAACACACTGGTCAGAAACACAGTGGTCAGAGACACAGTGGTCAGAAACACAGTGGTTAGAAGCACAGTGGTCAGAAACACACTTGTCAGAAACACACTGGTCAGAAACACAGTGGTCAGAAACACAATGGTCAGAAACACACTGGTCAGAAACACACTGGTCAGAAAGACACTGGTCAGAAACACACTGGGCAGAAACACAGTGGTCAGAAACACTGTGGTCCGAAACACTGTGGTCAGAAACACGGTGGTCAGAAACACACTGGACAGAAACGCATTGGACAGAAACACAGTGGTCAGAAACACAGTGGTCGGAAACACGGTGGTCAGAAACACACTGGTCAGAAACACAGTGGACAGAAACACACTGGTGAGAAACACAGTGGTCAGAATCACAGTGGTCAGAAACACAGTAGTCATAAACACACTGGTCAGAAACACAGTGGTCCGAAACACAGTGGTTCGAAACACAGTGGTCAGAAACACACTGGTCAAAAACACACTGGTCAGAAACACAGTGGTCCGAAACACAGTGGTTCGAAACACAGTGGTCAGAAACACACTGGTCAAAAACACACTGGTCAGAAACACAGTGGTCAGAAACCCAGTGGTCAGAAATACAGTGGTCAGGAACACAGTTGTCGGAAACACAGAGGTCAAAAACACAGTGCTCAGAAACGCAGTGGTCAGAAACACACTCGGCAGAAACACAGTGGTCAGAGATACAGTGGTCATCAACACAGTGGTCAGAAGCACAGTGGTTACAAACACAGTGGTCAGAAACACAGTGGTCAGAAACACAGTGGTCAGAAACACAGTGGTCAGAAACAAACTGGTCAGAAACACACTGGTCAGAAACACAGTGGTAAGAAACACACTGTTCAGAAACACAGTGGTCAGAAACACAGTGGTCTGAAACACAGTGGTTAGAAACACAGTGGTCAGACACACTCTGATCCGAAACACTGAAGTCAGAAACACACTAGTCAGAAACACAGTTGTCAGAAACACACTGGTCAGAAACACAGTGGTCAGAAAAACGGAGCTCAGAAACACAGTGGTCAGAAACACAGTGGTCAGAAACACAGGGGTCAGAAACACACTTGTCAGAAACACAGTGGTCAAAAACACAGTGGTCATAATCACAGTGGTCAGAAACACACTGGTCACAAACACAGTGGACAGAAATACAGTGGTCAGAAACACAGTGGTCAGAAACACACTGGTCACAAACACAGTGGACAGAAATACAGTGGTCAGAAACACAGTCGTCAGAAACACACTGGTCAGAAACACTGTGGTCAGAAACACAATGGTCACAAACACACTGGTCAGAAACACAGTGGTCACAAACACAGTGGTTAGAAACACAGGGGTTAGAAACACACTTATCAGAAACACAGTGGTTAGAAACACAGTGGTCAGAAACACAGTGGTCAGAAACACACTGGTCAGAAACACAATGGTCAAAAACACACTGGTCAGAAACACAGTGGACAGAAACACACTGGTAAGAAACACAGTGGTCGGAAACACAGTGGTCAGAAACACAGTGGTCAGAAACACAGTGGTCAGAAACACACTGGTCAGAAACACAGTGGACAGAAACACACTGGTAAGAAACACAGTGGTCGGAAACACAGTGGTCAGAAACACAGTGGTCAGAAACACAGTGGTCAGAAACACAGTGGTCAGACACACTCTGGTCAGAAACACTGAGGTCAGAAACACACTGGTCAGAAACACAGTGGTCACAAAGACACTGGTCAGAAACATAGTGGTCAGAAACACTGTGCTCAGAAACACGGTGGTAAGAAACACACTGGTGAGAAACACACTGGTCAGAAACACAGTGGTCAGAAACACAGTGGTCAGAAACACAGTGGTCAGATACACAGTGGTCAGAACCACAGTTGTCAAAAACACACTGGTAAGAAACACACTGGTCAGAAACAGAGTGGTCAGAAACACAGTCGTCAGAAACACAGTGGTCAGAAACACGGTGGTCAGCTACACAGTGGTCAGAAACACACTGGTAAGAAACACACTGGTCAGAAACAGAGTGGTCAGAAACACAGTCGTCAGAAACACAGTGGTCAGAAACACGGTGGTCAGCTACACAGTGGTCAGAAACACACTGGTCAGAAACACAGTGGTGAGAAACACAGTGGTCAGAAACACAGTGGTCAGAAACACAGTCGTCAGAAACACACTGGTCAGAAACACTGTGGTCAGAAACACAGTGGTTAGAAACACAGGGGTTAGAAACACACTTATCAGAAACACAGTAGTTAGAAACACAGTGGTCAGGAACACAGTGGTCAGAAACACACTGGTCAGAAACACACTGGTCAGAAACACACTGGTCAGAAACACAGTGGACAGAAACACACTGGTAAGAAACACATTGGTCGGAAACACAGTGGTCAGAAACACAGTGGTCAGAAACACACTGGTCAGAAACACAGTGGTCAGAGACACATTGGTCAGAAACACAGTGGTTAGAAGCACAGTGGTCAGGAACACACTTGTCAGAAACACACTGGTCAGAAACACAGTGGTCAGAAACACAGTGGTCAGAAACACACTGGTGAGAAACACACTGGTCAGAAAGATACTGGTCAGAAACACACTGGGCAGAAACACAGTGGTCAGAAACACTGTGGTCCGAAACACAGTGGTCAGAAACACGGTGGTCAGAAACACACTGGACAGAAACGCATTGGACAGAAACACAGTGGTCAGAAACACAGTGGTCGGAAACACGGTGGTCAGAAACACTCTGGTCAGAAACACAGTGGACAGAAACACACTGGTAAGAAACACAGTGGTCAGAAACACAGTGGTCAGAAACACAGTAGTCATAAACACACTGGTCAGAAACACAGTGGTCCGAAACACAGTGGTTCGAAACACAGTGGTCAGAAACACACTGGTCAAAAACACACTGGTCAGAAACACAGTGGTCCGAAACACAGTGGTTCGAAACACAGTGGTCAGAAACACACTGGTCAAAAACACACTGGTCAGAAACACAGTGGTCAGAAACCCAGTGGTTAGAAATACAGTGGTCAGGAACACAGTGGTCAGAAAAACAGAGGTCAAAAACACAGTGCTCAGAAACGCAGTGGTCAGAAACACACTCGGCAGAAACACAGTGGTCAGAGATACAGTGGTCATAAACACAGTGGTCAGAAGCACAGTGGTTACAAACACAGTGGTCAGAAACACAGTGGTCAGAAACACAGTGGTCAGAAACACAGTGGTCAGAAACAAACTGGTCAGAAAGAAAGTGGTCAGATACACAGTGGTCATAAACACAGTGGTCAGAAGCACAGTGGTTACAAACACAGTGGTCAGAAACACAGTGGTCAGAAACACACTGGTCAGAAACACAGTGGTAAGAAACACACTGGTCAGAAACACAGTGGTCAGAAACACAGTGGTCAGAAACACACTGGTCAGAAACACAGTGGTAAGAAACACACTGGTCAGAAACACAGTGGTCAGAAACACAGTGGTCTGAAACACAGTGGTTAGAAACACAGTGGTCAGACACACTCTGATCTGAAACACTGAAGTCAGAAACACACTAGTCAGAAACACAGTTGTCAGAAACACACTGGTCAGAAACACAGTGGGCAGAAAAACGGAGCTCAGAAACACAGTGGTCAGAAACACAGTGGTCAGAAACACGGGGGTCAGAAACACACTTGTCAGAAACACAGTGGTCAAAAACACAGTGGTCATAATCACAGTGGTCAGAAACACACTGGTCACAAACACAGTGGACAGAAATACAGTGGTCAGAAACACAGTGGTCAGAAACACACTGGTCACAAACACAGTGGACAGAAATACAGTGGTCAGAAACACAGTCGTCAGAAACACACTGGTCAGAAACACTGTGGTCAGAAACACAATGGTCACAAACACAGTGGTCAGAAACACAGTGGTCACAAACACAGTGGTTAGAAACACAGGGGTTCGAAACACACTTATCAGAAACACAGTGGTTAGAAACACAGTGGTCAGAAACACAGTGCTCAGAAACACACTGGTCAGAAACACAATGGTCAAAAACACACTGGTCAGAAACACAGTGGACAGAAACACACTGGTAAGAAACACAGTGGTTGGAAACACAGTGGTCAGAAACACAGTGGTCAGAAACACACTGGTCAGAAACACAGTGGTCAGAGATACAGTGGTCAGAAACACAGTAGTTAGAAGCACAATGGTCAGAAACACACTTGTCAGAAACACACTGGTCAGAAACACAGTGGTCAGAAACACAGTGGTCAGAAACACACTGGTCAGAAACACACTGGTCAGAAAGACACTGGTCAGAAACACACTGGTGAAAAACACAGTGGTCAGAAACACTGTGGTCAGAAACACAGTGGTCAAAAACACGGTGGTCAGATACACACTGGACAGAAACGCATTGGACAGAAACACAGTGGTGAGAAACACAGTGGTCGGAAACACGGTGGTCAGAAACACACTGGTCAGAAACACAGTGGACAGAAACACACTGGTAAGGAACACAGTGGTCAGAAACACATAGGTCAGAAACACAGTAGTCATAAACACACTGGTCAGAAACACACTGGTCAGAAACACAGTGGACAGAAACACACTGGTAAGGAACACAGTGGTCAGAAACACATAGGTCAGAAACACAGTAGTCATAAACACACTGGTCAAAAACACAGTGGTCAGAAAGACAGTTGTTCAAAACACAGTGGTCAGAAACACACTGGTCAAAAACACACTGGTCAGAAACACAGTGGTCAGAAACCCAGTGGTCAGAAATACAGTGGTCAGGAACACAGTGGTCAGAAACACAGAGGTCAGAAACACAGTGGTCAGAAAGACAGTTGTTCAAAACACAGTGGTCAGAAACACACTGGTCAAAAACACACTGGTCAGAAACACAGTGGTCAGAAACCCAGTGGTCAGAAATACAGTGGTCAGGAACACAGTGGTCAGAAACACAGAGGTAAAAAACACAGTGCTCAGAAACTCAGTGGTCAGAAACACACTCGGCAGAAACACAGTGGTCAGAGATACAGTGGTCATAAACACAGTGGTCAGAAGCACAGTGGTTACAAACACAGTGGTCAGAAACACAGTGATCAGAAACACAGTGGTCAGAAACACAGTGGTCAGAAACAAACTGGTCAGAAAGAGAGTGGTCAGAAACACAGTGGTCAGAAACACACTGGTCAGAAACACAGTGATCAGAAACACAGTGGTCAGATACACAGTGGTCAGAAACACATTGGTCAGAAACACAGTGGTCAGAAACACACTGGCTAGAAACACACTGGTCAGAAACACAGTGGTCAGAAACACACTGGTCAGAAACACAGTGGTCAGAAACACACTGGTCAGAAACACACTGGTGAGACACACAATGGTCAGAAACACACCGGTCAGAAACACAGTGGTAAGAAGCACAGTGGTCAGAAACACAGGGGTCAGAAACACACTGGTCAGAAACACAGTGGTCAGAAACACA